>JAREIK010002563.1:1103391-1305275 GCA_029783825.1 Sapria himalayana | reverse complement strand
ATTTCACGTGTTAGAGATGCGTCATGTCGAGAAAGAGAATGTATATTTTAGGAAAATATTTATATTTTTAATTATTAAAACATTAAATAAACAATATATATATATATATATATATATATATATATATATACTACAATTATACTCATTAATTTTGTTTACTATCAAAATTTTTTCAACAAAATTAATGTGTGTGTAGCAAGGTACAAATGAAAAACAAATACCTTACAATTTTTTATTATAATATTAACTAAATAATAAATATATAAATAATAAAAAAATATATGTATTGCCTTAAAAAATATCAAATAGGTCAAAATTAACAAACATCATATAATAAGACATAAATGAAAAGATGATTTGTCATCTAGCTAATCGCCATTTAGTTATAAAATACTCTTAATGTTATAAATTATATAAAAATTTATATTTTAAGGTTAGAAATTTTTAAGAATTCATATTAATTTTTACCAGATAATATGAAATAATTTTAAACGCATAAAATTTAATATTATTTGATATCATTAATAATTTTTAATTTTCAAAAAATTACTTAAAGTGAGAAGATAATTAAAAAAAGTAATATTTATTATTTTAATAAAAACTCAATATTACTTAATTATCAAAATTTATATTATTTATTTTTTTAAAAGTATTCTATAATCATAAAATTTTTTTAATGCTTAAAAAAATATAAATATTTACTAGTTTATTCGTCAATTCAAATATTTTTCTAAATATTTTTTATTTTATCATACAATGAATTAATTTACATTTAAATTAGTAGAAATTTTAATGTATGTTAATTTAATTTTTAAAATATAGAAAAAATTATTATACTTATTGAATTAATTATTTAATGTTATTATAATTTAAATTATTTAGTTTCTTAATTAAAATTTTAAAAAAACTATTGTAACATTTTTTAAAAAATTAATACATCTTAAAAATAGTATTTTAGTCCTTATTAATAATATAATTTTTATTTTGTATTTTTATATATTTTAAATTAATTATTTATAATATCATTTTTTTATGATTTTACGAAGAGAATGTGTGTTTCAAGGATTGCTCATCTATAGACCAATAACATACATTTAATAAACAAAATTAAATAAAATATTAAATAAATAATAAATAAAAAAATTATATAATAAAATATTGGCTATGGAAATACCATCGCTAAATCCATAGCTAAATTATGGATTTTATAAGCTAGGAAAAACTCATCGCTATATTATAGATTTTATTAGATTGAGAAAACCCGTCGCTAAATTACAAATTTTATTAGCTAGGGAAATTCTGTCACAAAATCCATTGGTAAATTAAGGATTTTATTTTCTAGGAAAATTTCGTCACTAAATGCTTCACTAATTTATGGATTTTATTAGCTAGGAATATTCGCTCGCTAAATCCATAGATAAAATACGGATTTTATTAGAAAGTCCGTCGCTAAATCAAAAATTTTATTAGCAAGTGAAAATTTGTTGCTAAATCAAGGATTTTATTAGCAAGGGAAAATTTGTCGCTAAATTAGTCTCTAAATCAGTCTCTAAATCAATGATTTTTATTAGCAAGAGAAAATGTGTCGCTAAATCGGTTGCTAAATCGGTCACAAAATCAAGGATTTTATTAGCAATGGAACATTCGTCGCTAAATCTGTCGCTAAATCAATGATATTATTAGCGAAGAAAATTCTGTCACTAAATCAAGGATTTATTAGCAAGAGAATATCCGTCGCTAAATCCGTTGCTAAATCCTTTGCTAAATCAAGGATTTTATTAGCAAGAGAAAATCGATCGCTAAATCGATCACTAAATCGATCACTAAATCAAAGATTTTATTAGAAAGAGAAATTCCATCAGAAAATCAGTCACTAAATTAAAGATTTTATTAGCAATGAATATTTCGTCGCATAATCCATCGCTAAATCATGGATTTTATTAGCAAGGGAAATTCCGTAATTAAATCCGTCGCTATAACCCCTGCTTTTTTTAAGTGGAAATTTAGAATAATGTTCCATCGCTACTCCGTTGCTAATTCGTTACTTTTTTTTCATAAATCATTCCCTTGCTATTCCCTAGCGAATTCTTTGCAATATACTAGGGATTGATCCCTAGCTATAATTCTATGACTACAGTGACATTTTCTTGTAGTGATAAGAATAAGAAAATTAATAAGAATAAGAAGAATAAGAATATAAAGAAGAATAACAAGAATAACAAGAATAAGAAGAATATAAAGAATAAGATGTATAAAAAGAATAAAAAATAAGAAGAATAAGAAGAATAAGAAGAATAAGAAGAATAAGAAGAATAAGAAGAATAAGAAGAATAAGATGAATAAGAAGAATAAGATGAATAAGATGAATAAGAAGAATAAGAAGATAAACAAAAATAAGAAGAAAAAGAAGAATAATAAGAATAATAAGATTAAAAAGAATTAGAAGAATAAAAACGATAAGAAGATAAGAATAAGAAGAATAATAAGAATAACAAGAATAATAAGATAAAGAAGAATAAGAATAAGAAGAATATGAAGAATAATAATTTTGATAAAAATAAGAAAATAATAAGAAAGAGGAGAATAATAAGAAAAGAAGAATTCCAAGAATAAAAAAATAAAGAAGAATAAGAAGAATAATAAGAAAAGAATAATAAGAAGAATAAGAAGCATAAGAAGAATAAGATGAATGAGAAGAAATAAAAAATAAAAGGAATAAGAAGAAAAAGAAGAATAATAAGAATAAGTATAATAAGAAGAATAAGAAGAATAAGAAGAATAATAAGAAAAAAAAGAAGAATAAGTAGAATTAAAAAAATAAGAAAAATAAAAAAGAATAAGATTTTTAATAAAAATAATAAGAATAAGAAGAAAATAAGAATAACAAGAATAAGAATAATAAATAGAATAAGAAGAATAAGAAGAATAAGAAGAATAAGAAGAATAAAAAGAATAGGAAAAATAAGAAGAATAAAAAGAAAAAGAAGAATAGGAAGAATAAGAAGAATAAGAATAAAAAGAAGCATAAACCATATAAAAAGATTAAGAAGAATAAGAAAAATAAGAAGTTTAACAAGAATAACACAAAAATGAAGAATAAGAATAATAAGAAGAATAATAAAAAAATTTAGAATAAGAAGAATAAGAAAAAAATGAAGAATAAGAAGAATAAGAAGAATAAGAAGAATAAGAATAATAAGAAGAATAAGAAGAATAAGAAGAATTATAATAATAAAAAGAGTATAAAGAATAATAACAATAAGATATAAAACACGAGTTTAATATAAAGACAATATAAAAGATGCTTTTTTTGAGATTTGTAAAGACATATTATACATTACTTTATTTTGACAAGGGTGTAAAAGGGAAATAGAGTATATCTTTAGTTTGTAAAAATAGTATTCCTCCACCAAACGAGAGGTCCTTATAATTAATAAAACAAACTTTATAAAAAAACAATAAGAAGAATAAGATGAATAAGATGAATAAAAAGAATCAGTAAAATAAGAAGATTAAAAAATAAGAAAAATAAGAATAATAAGAATAATAAGAAGCATAGGAAGAATAAGAAGAATAAAAAGAATATAAAGAATAAGAAGAATAAAAAAAAGAATAAGAAGAATAAGAAGAAAAACAAAAATAAGAAGAAAAAAAAGAATAATAAGAATAATTAGAAAAAGAAGAATAAAAAGGATAAGAAGATAAGAATAAGAAGAATAATAAGAATAACATGAATAACAGGAAAAAGAAAAATAAGAAGAATAACGAAAACAAGAAAAATAAGAAGATTAAATAGAATAAGATTAATAAGAAGAATAAAAGAATAAGAAGAATATGTTGATAAAGAAAAATAAGATGAGTAATATTAATAAGAAGATTAAATAGAATAATAACAATAAGAAGAATATGGATAATAACAAGAAAAGGATGAATAATAGAAATAAGTAGAATTAAAAGAAAAGAACAATGTGAAGAATAAGAAAAATAAGAAGAAATAGAAGAATAAAAATAGTAAAAAGAATAAGAAGAATAAGAAGAATAAGAACTATAAGAAGAATAAGAAAATAAGAATAATAAGAAGGATTAGAAAAATAAGAATGATAAAAAGAATAAGATGAATAAAAAGATAAATAAGAATAAGATTTAAAGAAGAAAAAGAAGAATAAGAATAATAAGTAGTATAAAAAGAATAAAAATAATAAGAATGATAAGAAGAATAGGAAGAATAAAAATAATATGATTAAAAAGAAGTAATAACAGAATAAAAAGATTAAGAATAATAAGAACAATTAGAAGATTAACAAGAATAACACAAAAATTAAGAATAAGAATAATAAGAAGAATAATAAAAAATTTAGAATAAGAAGAAAAACAAAAAATGAAGAATAAAAAGAATAAAAATAATGAGAATAATTTAAAGAATATGAAAAATAAAAATAATAAAAATAATAAGAAGAATAATAAGTATAAAAGAATAAAAAAATAAGATGAAAGACAAAAATAAGAAAAATAAAAAAAAGAAAAATAAAAAGAATATGAATAAATAAAAGAATAAGAAGATTTAGAAGAATAAGAATAATAAGTAGAATAAAGAAGAATCAATAGAATAAAAAGAATAAAAAATAATAAAAAGAATAAAAAGAATAAAAAGAATATGAAGAATAAATGAATAAGAAGAATAAAAATAATAAGAAGTATTAGAATAATTAAATGAAAAGAAGAATAAAAAGAATAATTATAAAAAGAAATATAAGATGAATAAAAAGAATATAATAAATAAAACGAATAAGAAGAATAATAAGAATTAGAAGAATAATAAGAATAAGAAGAATAAAATGAATAAGGTGAATAAGATGAATAAAAATATTATGAAAAAAAAGAAAAATAAGAAGAATAAGAAGAAAAAGAATAAGAAGAAAAAGTAGAAAAGAATATTAAGAATAAATCAGAATAAGAAGAAAAAAAAGAATAAGAAAAAAAAGAATAAGAAAAAAAAGAATAAGAAGAATAAGAAGATTAATTGAATTAGAAGAATAAGAAGAAGAATAAGAATAAAAAAGAATTAGAAATATAAACTAATAAGATGAATAAGAAGAATAATAAGAATAAAAAAGAAATAGAAAAATAAACTAATAAGTTGAATAAGAAGAATAATAAGAATAAAATAAAATAGAAAAATAAACTAATAAGTTGAATAAGAAGAATAATAAGATTAATAAAAATAAAAAACAATAAGAATGAAAAGAATAAGAAGATTAAGAAGAATAAGAAGAATACCAAGAATAAAAAGAATAAGAAAAATAACAATAATAAGAAGAATGAGGAGAATAAAAATAATAAGAAGAATAGTAAAAAATAATAATAAGAAGAATAAGATTAATAAAAAGATAATAAGAATAAAAAGACAAAGAAGAATAAGAAGAATAAGAAGAATAAAAAGAATAAGAATTAGAAGAATAAGAAGAATATGAAGAATAAGAAGAAGAATAAGAAGAATTAGAAGAATAAGAAGAATAAGAAGAATAAGAAGATTAAAAAGTATATGTAGAATAAAAATAAAAATAATAATATGAAGAATAAGAAGAATATGAAAAATGAGAAGAATAAGAAGAGTATAAAGAATAAGAAGAATAAGAAAAATAAGAAGAATAAGAATAATATAAAGAATAAGAAGAAAAAGAAGAATAAGAAGAATAAGAAAAATAAGATGAATAAATTGAATATGAATAACAAAAAGAATAATAAAATTAAAAAGAATAAGAAGAATAACAAGAATAAGCACAATAAGATTAATATGAAGAATCTTCAAATTAGATAAATTAGATGAATAAGAAGAATAAGAAGAATAAGAAAAATAAGATGATTAAAAAGAATAATCTTAATAAAAAGAATAAAAAGAATAATAAGAATATGTAGAACAAGAAGAATAAGTAGAATAAAATAAATAAGGAGAATAAGTTGAATAATAATAATAAGAAGAATATGAATAATAATAAGAAAATGAAGAATAATAATAATAGGAAGAATAAAAAGTATAGGACGATTTAGAAGAAAAAAAGAATAAAAAAATTAAGAAGAATAAAAAGATTAAGAAAAATAATAAGAATAAGAAGAATAAGAAGAAATAGAAGAATACTAACAATACCAAGAATAAGAAGAGTAAAAATAATAAGAAGAATAAGAACAATAAAAAGAGTAAGCAGAAAAAAAAGAAAATAAGGATAAGAGGAATAAGAAGAATAAGAAGATTATGAAGAATAAGAAGAATAAGAAGAAAAAGAAGAAAAAGAAGAAAAAGAAAAAAAAGAAGAATAAATGCAATAATGAGAAATAAGAGGAATAAGAAGAATAAAAAGAATAAAACAATAAAACAATAAAAAGAATTAAAAGAATAAGAATAATAATAATAATAATAATAATAAGAATAATATGAAGAATAAGAAGAATAAGAATAATAAGAAGTCTAAGAAGTATATGAAGAATTAGAAGAAATTAGGACCCAATTTCACATTGTGCAATAACTAGAAAAACATGGGAACGATGTCGTCTAGACTTGACCGGATCCTTTATAACATTAAATGGGAGGAATACTATAGAGGGTTGAGTGTGAAACATTTAACCAGAACATGCTTAGATCTCCCCCCTCTTCTACTAAATTTCACAGTTAGAGAGAGAGAGAATAAAAGCTTTAATTATCAAAATATGTGGGGTTTGCACTAATTGTTTGATGAAATTGATAGAAACTCATTGAAATAGACAACAAATGGGAATCCCTTGTAGCTATTAGCTATAAAATTATGTAGGCTATAAGTTGTACTTAGTAGGTGGAATAGATAGTGATTTGGGAATATAAATAAGAATATTCAGTAGGCTGAATCGAAAGTCAACATTTTAGAAATAGAACACGAGAATAACTTGGACGAACCTTCTAGAATTAATTTGAATAAAGTGAATGCAGAATTAAAACTATTCTTGCATATAGAGGAAATTATTCTGATACAAAGGGCCAAAATAAAGTGGCTCAAGGAAGGAGATAGAAATACTAAGTTTTTTAATATAGATGCAAAATTAAAAAAATCAAAGAATAGAAATAATAGAAATCCAGAATGATATTTGCAAGTGGATAGACGAGGAGGGAAAGATCAAAAAAGTTTTGGAAAATTACTTTAAAAGTCATCTTTGTGGATACAGCCTATGAATGGATGATTCCTTAACTCGACCAATAGACAAAAGAGTATTTGAGGAACAAAAAAGCTATTAGAAGAGTGTCCTAGTGAGGAAGAAATTACGACTGCAATCTTTAGTGGAAATAAAGATAGTGCTATAGGACTAGATGGATGGAATAATGGGTTTTACCAACAAACGTAGAATATATTAAATAAAAGTTAACGGCCATAATTTTCTAGATTTTTGCTATAGCAGAAATAACAAAATCATGGGCCAGCTCATATATTGTATTAATACCAAAGAAGAATAACCCGCAAAAAAGTGAGGATTATAGGCCTATAAGCCTATGTAATTTGGTGTATAAAATTCTGACAAAAGTCCTTTAGAATATACTAAATAGTCTAATCCCCTTCATTATATAGGAATAATAGGCAAGTTTTGTTAAAGATAGTTTAATGATGAAAAATATTAATTTAACTACAGAACTAATGAAAGAAATAGGGGTCAATGTTAGGGGTCACAATGTTATTATGAAATTAGACTTGTTTAAAGCATTCGATAAAGTTTGATGAGATATTTTATACTATATAATTAGAAATATGGGATTCCCTGAATTCTGGATAGATGTAATGCATAGATGCATCTATAGTGCATAGCTTAAAATTTTAAGTAATGGGGAGGCAGGTGAAGAATTTAAGCTAGGTAGAGGTCTTAGACGAGGGGAACCTTTATCCCCATTATTATTTAATAAATATATAAATTTCTAATAACGAATTTAACAAGAAAAATGAGAAAGGGTAATATAATTTTCTTTAAACAACCTAGACACACTCCGAATGTAAGCTGCATTGCTTATGCGGATGACTTAATTGTTTTTACAAATGCAGGAAGCACATCACTCAAGAATATGATGAAACTATATGATATAGTAGAGGAAAAAATGGGTCAACATTTTAATAAAAATAAATGCCAATTCGTGGTTTCGATGAAAACACCTGAAAGGACTATTAAAAGGGTTAAAAGAATTATATGCTTTGAACAAAGTAAAGGGGCGTTAATGTATTTAATTTGCCCTATATATGAGGATAGATTGAAAGAAGAATATTTAGCATTCCTAACGAATAAATTAAGAGGTAAAATAGTGGGATGGAAGGAGAACTTTCAAAGTATGTCAGGATGAATTACATTAAGTAAACCTGTTTTACAATGAACTATAGCACATATCTTAATGTCCTTACAATCGCCTAAGAAGGTCTTGAACAACTTAGAAAAAATGGCTTACTTCTTATGGGGTAAAATTCAGGAAAAAATAAGCTACATTAGAAAAAAAAAGGGAAGATATTTCTTGTTTATAGGAGGATGTAGGTCTAGGCTTGAACAGATTAAAAGATATGGCAAAAGCCTGGGCATGTAAGAACTAGTGGAGGCTCAAGTAGAATGATAGGTTGTGGGCAAGATATATGAAAGCTAGATATGGGTCAGGAAATAAAACTTGTAAAAATACTAAAAAAGCATCCAGAACTTGGAATATGATGCTCAAGCAAAAAGACTTAGTTGAAAGTAATGCACGCCTAATCTATAATGAATGGAGATGGATTCTAAATGCACAGGGAAGGTTCACGCTTAAAACCACAAAAATATTAGTAAGAAAAGAAAATTAGTCAAGAAGTTTTTAAGGGGACATGGGTGAAAGAGATCCCACAAAAAATTAATATATTTATATGGAAGCTTTTGTCGAGTGTCATTCTGGTGGACTCAAATATTCAAATGAAAGAGGTTAAATTAGCTCTCACATGCGAATGCTGTTATTCCAGCATAGAAAGCTTAAATCATTTATTTTCAATAGGAAATATAGCATTGGAAGTCTGGGGTTATTTAGGTAGAGAAGCACAAGTTAGTTATAAATTAGAAGATATAAAAAAAAGATTAATGAGATGGAGGATAAGTCACACAAAGAATAAAGTATGTAACTGGCTAAGGGATTATATCCTGCACATCACAGTCTAGAATCTATGGAAAGCCAGGAATAGAAGTATGTTTGAGAATATCAAAATGAATGTTAATCATATGATAGATGAAATAAAAAAAGAATGCACATGGATATCGACAGGATTCCCATTAAAACTTAGAAACATTGAAATGGTGGGGGAAAAAAAGAAGAGTATGGAATTTACATGCATTTAAAGGAAAAATCCCTGAGGTTAAAACAGTGTGTTGTTAAAAACTCCCATGGAGAAGGTTGGCTTTAAACACATATGGTAGTTTTAACAGAGAGATGGGAGAGGCAGGAGGACTAGGTGTGATAAGAAATGAGCACGGAGGCATACTAAAAGCTTTTACTATGAAAGAAAAAGCTTCCTTAGCCTTACCCGCATAAATTGTAGCTTTATATAAAGGTTTTAAAATATGCAAAAAAAATCTTATATAACATATGAGTACATGTGGATTCTAGTATACTAGTGAACCTTGTTACAAATAAGATAGAAATGTGTCAATATGATGAACAGATAAAGTTAATTAAGCATCTTCTAAATGACATAAAAGAAAAGGTTATGCACATATATAGAGAAGCCAATGATTTAGCAGATAATCTAGCAAAGGAAGGATTGAAGATGGGGACACAAGAGTTTGAAGGGGCTGACATACCTGAGAAATATAAAGGCATAATCTTATTAGATAAATTAGAATATCAATATATTAGAATTCAAAAGCAGTAGTTGGGAAATGGTTCTCCTTGGTCCCGTGGAGGGGGCATAAGTATTTACACAATGAGAAATTATGTTGTTGGCTAAAAGGAATTCACCCTGCTACTTTAGTATGCCTAAAGTGCAAGGACTGCATTGGAACATAGAGTGGGTATACCAAATACAGTATTAGCATTTGAAGATATCTTCGGGCAAGTTAAATAGAGTTTTTGAGTCTTGGCTTTGTGGTTTGATGGTGCAGTGGATATAGTCAAAGATAGAGGAAGCTAGGTGAAAATGCACTAAAATCAAGATGATATGCCAAACACAAAAAGTTCTCTTCAAGAAAAATGTGCATGTTTCATTTATCTCATTAAGGGTGTAAAAGGGGAAAAGGGTGGATTTAGTCAATATATACTCTACTATGGTTTGATTCAAGTGCAGGGGGTGTACAATACAAGGCAGAAAGTCTGGAAAACTATAAAATAGCCTACAAGGAAGAAGGACATGATGTTGGTCAGAAAGTATATATATTATATCAGTTCTGTCATTGGTTTTGTGTGCTTGATGTGCAGGTCAAAAGTATAAATAGGATAGGAAAAGTATGATTAAAACAGCAAAGAGGCTGTCAAAATTCAACTAAGGCAGGATGGCAGCAGATATATGGATGCTGATGTGAAGGGTGCCAGAAAAAAAACACAAGGGAAAGATAGATGAAAGACAACCTAGTCAAGGCATAAAGCAGTATAAGCACATAATCAAAGTGAAGTGGTGCATTTATAGTTAGGAAAAGAAGAGTCACTTCAAGCATAGTGCATTCTCTTGTTTATTTTATTTTACTCAAAGATGTAAATGGGATAAAGGTAGTTCTAGATTGTAAAAAAGGTATTCCCCCACCAAAAGAGAAGGTTTTTTATTAATAAAACAAACTTTCCAAAAAAAAGAAGAATAAGAAGAATAAGAAGCATAAAAATCATAAAAAAAATAAGAAGAAGTAGAAGTATAAGAAGAATACTAATAATACCAAGAATAAGAAGAATAAAAAGTATAGCAAGAATACCAAGAATAAGAAGAATACAAATAATAATAAGAATAAAAAGAATATGAAGAATAAGAAGAAAAAAAAGTATATGAAGAAAAAGAAGAATAAGAATAAAAGAACAATAAGAGGAATAAGAAGAATAAGAAGAGTAAAAATAATAAGAAGAATAAGAATAATAAAAATAAGAAAAATTAAAAGAATAAAAAGAATAAGAAGAATAAGAAAAATAAGAAGAATAAGAAGAGTAAGAAGAATAAGAAGAATAAGAAAAATAAGAAGAGTAAGAAGAATAAGAAGAATAATAAGAATAAGAAGAATAAGAAGAATAAGAAGAATAAGAAGAATAAGAAGAATAAGAAGAATAAGAAGAATAAAAAGAATAAGAAGAATAAGAAGAATAAGAAGAATAATAAGCATAATAAGAATAATAAGAATAAAAAGATTAAGAAGAATATGATAAATATAATGAATAAGAAAAATAATAAGAATAAGAAAAATACGAAGAATAAGCGGAATAAGAAGAATCTGAAAAATAATAAGATTAAAATGAATAAGAAGAATAATAAGATTAATAAGATTAATAAAAATAAAAAGAATAAGAAAAATGAGAAGAATAAGAAGAATACCAAGAATAAGAAAAATGAGAATACCAAGAATAAAAAGAATAAAAATAATAAGAATAATAAGAAGAACAAGAAGAATAAGGAGAATAAGAAGAATAATAAGAAGAACAAGAATAAGAATAATAAGAAGAAAAAAAATAATAAATAGAAAATAAGAATAAGTAGAATAAGAAAAATAAGAAAAATTAGAAGAATAAGAAGAATAAGAAGAATAAGAAGAATAAGAAGAATAATAATAAGAAGAATAAGAAGAATAAGAAAAATAATAAGAATAAAAGAATAAGAAGAATAAGAAGAATAATAAGCATAATAAGAATAATAAGAATAAAAAGATTAAGAAGAATATGATAAATATAACGAGTAAGAAGAATAATAAGAATAAGAAAAATAAGAAGAATAAGAGGAATAAGAAGAATCTGAAAAATAATAAGAATAAAACGAATAAGAAGAATAATAAGATTAATAATAATAAAAAGAATAAGAAAAATGAGAAGAATAGAAAGATTAAGAAAAATAAGAAGAATACCAAGAATAAGAAGAATAAACATAATAAGAATAATAAGAAGAATAAGAAGAATAAGAAGAATAAGAAGAATAAGAAGAATAAGAAGAATAAGAAGAATAAGAATAATAAGAATAATAATAAGAATCAGAAGAATAAAAAGAAGAATAAGAAGAATAAGAAGAAGAATAAGAAGAATAAGAAGAATAAGAAGAATAAGAAGAATAAGAAGAAGAAAAATAATAAATAGAAAAAAAGAATAAGTAGAATAAGAAGAATAAGAAAAATAAGAAGAAGAATAATAAGAAGAATAAGAAGAATAATAAGAAGAATAAGAAGAATAATAAGAATAAAAGAATAAGAAGATTAAGAAGAATAAAAGAATAAGAAGGATAAGAAGAATAAGAAGAATAAGAATAATAAAAAGTATAAGAAGAAAAAGAAGAATAAGAAAAATAAGAAGAAATAGATGAATACTAAGAATACTAAGAATATTAAGAATAAGAACAATAAGAAGAATAAAAATAATGAGAAGAATAAGAATAATAAGAAAAAAACAATAATAAGAGGAATAAATAAATGAAAATTTGAAAACCCGCTCTTGAATATTTTAGAGAAAGAATGGCGGTTTCTAGAGAGAAAAAGTTGATTTCAAGAGAGAGAAAGCTCAAATATTGAATAAGAAGTTATTTCAAGCTCAATTCAGTGAAAATAGATTATTTAGCTATTACAAAATCCTAATCACAACATTTTAATAAAACTACGAGTGATGAAACAAGGATTTACAGGGAAAAAAAGTGAAACTGCCATCTTCTTCTCTACCGAGGATATCGCTAGTTTTGCATAGGCTCAAAATCTTTCAATTGTTGGGAAATTTTCACATGTGCGGCCTCGAGTTGAATAGGTAAGATACTTCTTTCACTCATTGAAGCTAAAAGATTTGGTGAAAGTTGGTTTAATCAACGAGAAGCACTTCCTGGTGCAACTGTTTGTCGAAGAGGATATGCATATAATTTGGATGAAAGATACGTGGTTTATAAATGGCTTCCCCAAGAGAACATTCAAATGGTCGCCAGAATTTTCAACAAAGGAGGAGTTTGACAAGGTCCCTGTTTGGTTTCTTTTTCCCTTATTGCTTATCCATTTTTTTGAAAATATTCTCTATACCTCATAGCGAAAATAATAGGAAATCCTCTCTTAATTGATGCTACAACCACTCTATCAAGACTGAGCATAGCTCGAATTTGTATAGAGATAGACATGTACAAACCTATCCTACAGAGAGTGTGGATAGGTTGCATGGGTGACTTGGGATTCTGGCAGCAAGTTCTACCAGAAAATCTACCTCAGTACTGTCATATATTTAAAAACTTGGGCATGGGGCTGAAGCTTGCATAGTTATAAAAAGAAGAGAGGAGTAGAAATCAGTAGGGGAGAGGAGGGAAAAAAATAGAGGAAAAGAAATAGTCATCTTTATGGAAGTTAGAAATGAAATTAGGCTAGAAAATTATATAGAGAAGCAGTCTCTACAATTAGAGGAAGGGGAAGAAGTAGGTGGATTTGAGGGACAAACGGTAGAGAGAGAAGGAGAGAAAATAGGGGCATATAAGGTGTGGTCAATAAAGGGGTTGAGGATGTAAGAAGAGGAAAAAAATGTAGGGTAGTAACTTAGGAAAAGCAAGGAAAAAGAGGGGATAGATGAGGAGAAGAGTAGAGAGGTGAATAGGAGAAGATAGATGTTGGGATTAGAAGAAATGGGGGAAAGGGATGGGCTAGATGATGGTCAGATAAGACATATGATGCACAAAGTAGAAGAAATGCTAAAAAGGTTTAGGAAGGGTAAGCAGGAGGCTAGGGAGGTGAGGTAAAAGGCTAGAGAAAAAGAGAGAAAATGGGCAGTGGGTAGATGAGTTAATAAAGGAAGAGATTCAAAGTTGTACAATAGTCTTGAGTGAGGAGGAGGATGAACAACAACCAAGGGGCCAATCAAAGGACTATATAAACATAGAAAAGAGTAGAGAAGGTTTGGGAAGCAGGGAATGGGCAATACAAGAAATAAAAGTTATGGCCATTGAGTTGCATAAAATTAATAAGGATGAAAGGGATATAGGAATGATAGAGGGCCTTAGCACAAGTAAAAAATCGAGAAACACTAAAAAATATTTAGGCATGAAATATGATTCTAAGTTTACTATAAGAGCAAGTGCAAGGATATCCATCAATGTTTAGATATTTATATTGGAATGTGAGAGGTGTAGCAAATACACCCACCTTAAGAAGATTAAAAAAGTTAAAATAGACATTTAAAATTTCATTAATAATGCTAGACAAACCATTAGTTGGAAAAGAGCAGTTAGAGAAATACAAAACCATTATTGCTTTTGATAAATGCTTTTCAAATTACAATGGAAAAATATGGTTTTTGTGGAAAGATAAGCTCGATATTATTATTTTAAATGATATAGAACAATTAATAAATATAAGCAGTTAGAAAAATATGCTTTAAAAAAGGAATAAAGAAATCATTTTAGTAGTATATGCAAAAAACTCAAGGCAAGGGAGAGACTCTTTGGAAAGACACGGAGGAACTAGAGGGGAGAAAGAAGGGAGGGAAGGCTTCCAATAGAAAGGCTTTTAAAAATTTAATTAGACGATAACAAAGACAAACTTAATGGAAATAAATTTTTTAGGCTCGAAATATGCTCGGTGTAATAATAGGAGGAAGAAAAGGACTATATGGTCAAGACTAGAAAGGTTCTTACATAATATTAAATGGGTAGAGAAGTATGGAGCTATAAGTATTATGCATCTTAATAGAACCTGCGCTGACAATAGTCCCTTGCTCATTACAATAAAAAAAATCAAATGCCATAAAAGGAAGATTCATCTTCCAGGATATGTGGAGTTTGCATAAAGACTATAATGATATTATCAAAACAGAATGGGAACAAGATGCTACAGGTAATCATGTTCAAGTGTTTAATCAAAAATTAAGAATTCTTAAAATTGGGCTGAGTAAATGGAATAAAGAGAAGATTGGGAATATTAATAAAAATATGAATGAAGTAGAAATCAAAGTGAAAAATTTAGAAAAGAATTACGAGGAAAAGGGTGGAGAGGAAATAAGGAATGCACTTAACATCGCACAAGCAGAGCTCAGACTAAAACTTCATATGGAAGAATTATACTGGAAGCAGAAAGCCAGAATAAAATGATTAAAGGAGGGGGATAAAAAAACTAAATTTTTTCAAACAATGGTGAAAAGAAAACATCTAAAGCAATGAAATAAATGGGTTAAAATGAGGAAACTGAATGGATGGTAACTAACAAAGATTTAAAAAAGCACTTTGAAGAATACTTTAAAGGAAAATTGGGTAAGAAAGGCTCTCACAATGGAAATAGATTCATAAGCAATATAGAAAAAAAGATTACGGAAGAACATAATAGAAAGCTAATTCTTTTTCCATAGGAAGAAAAATTAATGCAGCTATAATTAGCATGAACAAAAATAGCACGGCAGGTCCATATGGGTGGAATACTGCCTTTTATTAGGTAAGTTGGGATATAATAAAGAAGGATCTCATGAAAGCCATCGAATTGATATTTTGTGGGGCAGAGTTGAAAGTCATGGGTTTATTCACACATAATTCTTATACCAAAAATGGAGAATCCTCAGAAAGTCGAGGACTATAAACCTATTAGTTTATGTAATTCAATCTATAAAATATTGACAAAATATTACAAAATAGGCTGGTATCGATATTACCTAAGATTATTTCAAAAGTACAAATATGTTTTATGAAAGATAGATTAATAATGGAGAATATTAGTTTAGCTAAAGAATTGATAAATGATTTAGGATCAAAATCAAGAGGGCATAATGTGATATTCAAACTGGATCTATCTAAAGCATTTGATAGAATAGAATGGGATGTACCATATTTCATAATGAGAAAAATGAGATTTTCAGAATTCTGAATAGATCATATCTACAGGTGCATTTCGAATGTCTGGGTTAAAATATTTATAAATGGAGAGATAGGGGGTGAGTTTAAACTAGTAAAAGGTTTAAGATAGAGTAATCCCCTCTCTCCATCTCTTTTTAATATTTATTTAGAATTGGTATTAGTCAATATCAAAGAGAGAATGAGTAAAGAAAGCATATTACAATTCAAACAACAGAGGCTAATCCCCCAGGTTGCATGTTTGGCATATGCTAACGATCTAATCATGTTCACGAATGCCAGCATCAAATCACTCAACAACATGATAGATTTGTTCCTAATAGTAGAGTAAGAAATGGGGCAAATTTTTAATACAAAAAAATGCCTATTCATGAATGCGGCTAAAGACCCAATGAATATTAATCAAAGAATCGGAAATATTACAGGATTTACACAGAAAAGGATGCAGAGATGATTTACTTAGGATGCCTAATATATGATGGTAGACTACAAATTGAATATCTAGATTTTTTGTTAGATAAAATAAGAAAGAAAATTACATTTTGGAAGGTAGAAATGTTAAACATGAGTGGGAGAGCCAAATTAATAACGCATGTTTTACAGAGCACACTAATACACAACCTTATGATAATTCAACCGCCTTAGAAAATATTTAAAAAATGAGAAGGAGAATTAGCAAACTTCTTATGGGGAAAGAAAGAAGGGAAGAATAAATTACACTGGATAAAATAGGAGGATGAGTGCCTACCAAAAGAGTTGGCAGTATTAGGTATTGGAAGTCTATAGAAAATATCAAGAGCATGGGCATGCAAGAGATGGTGGAGGATTAAAGATAATGAGAGTTTGTGGGTGGAATTAAAGAGAGCTAAATACTATATAAATAATGATACGTACAGAGAAAGAAAAAAGTGTAGGAAGTCAAATGTATGGTTACAAATGCTCAAGCAAAAAGAAGTGGTGGAAAAGCATGCTAAACTAACCAGAGGGCACTGGAAATGGACCATAAATCTTGAAAAAAAAATTTCTTTGTAATCAGCCAAGAACAAAGTCAGACAGAAGAAAAAAGTACATGAGTTATTTAGATGGTTATGGCAGACTAATAACCCACATAAATTTGCATATTTATGTGGAGGGCTCTGCCGAATATTATACCAATAGACACAAACATTCATACTAAGAGAATTAGGCTTGCCTCAAGATGTGAGTGTTGTAGAGAAAATGAAGAAATCTTGGACCATCTTTTATCTCAAGGTAATATAGCTAAGGAAGTATGGGACTCGATTGAGCACTCTATCAACATGAAAAATGATAATATAAAATTTAAAGATAGAATTTATAAATGGAGTAGGATAAAACCAAAAAATAATGTACAGAGATGGTTAAAAAATAATATCCCGCATATAGTTATCTGGTGTATTTGGAAGGCTATGAATCAAAGTAGGTATGAAAGAATAAAAATGGGTGGGATAAATATTTCAAAAGATATTGAGAGAGAGACATAAATGGGTATTAAATACTAGGAAAGTGATATTGAGAGATAGACATAAATGGGTATTAATCCTATAAAAATAAAACAAGATTAATTAGAAAGTGATATGTCACATAAATGGGTGTTAACAACTAGAAAGGTTTAAACAGATAGAATAATTAAATTTAACTGTGAAAACCCCCTAGAAGGAAAATTGGTAATAAATACTTATTGAAGATTTAATAGGAATATAAGATTAGAAGGAGGAGGTGCGATTAGAGATGCAGAGGGAAAGCTGATATTAGCGTTTACACTATATTATAAACAAAGCTCTACACTACATGCAGAGATCCTGGCTCTTAGACAGGGGCTAAAGCTATGCAAAGAAAGAAGTTTTGAAAACATTGTTATTCAAGTAGAATCAAAAAATAGTAGTAGATCTCTTAATCCAAAAAATTAAGAGGTGGAGATATGAGGAGGACCTAGAAGACATAGCTAATCAAATGAGATCTCAAAAAGGTAACATTAGAAATATATATAGGGAAGTGAATGAGTTGGTAGACAAATTAGCTAGAGAAGGGATAAAAAAAGGTAAACAAATTTTTATGAATAATGAGATTCCAATGAGATATAAAGGCATTATCAAATTATACAGTATGTCCTTTCCACATATTAGAATAAAGAAAGGAGAAATATAAAAGAATGTCAAGTAAACATTTAGTTACAAGGGATCTCTAATGTAGTAAGATGATAGAATTTTATTCCTGTTAGATAGATACAGACTTCCAGATGCTATTGTTGGATATCGGTCTAAAGAAATCAAGGTAGGTTAAATTTAATTTATATTTTTTATTGCCATGATAGTGCTGCAGGAATAGCGCAAAGATGCAAGATGAAATGGGATGGATTAAATAGCACAAGCAATGATCTCAAACACATAAAATCTGTTTAAATAAGGGGCAGGGACTATAGTTTCAATTCCATTAGTTGATAGTATAAAGTAGGGCAAAGCTTCATAGAGAGGGGGCATGGGGATGTAGGAAGATCTGTAGTCGATATATTTTGTGGAATGGGTTGTTTGTTGTTGTTGTTGTTATGCAGGTGAGAAAATAATACAAAATGCAATTTCAAAAGGGTTAGAATGAGCCAAAGATCTAAACAGAAAGCATCAACAATGAAATTCCATTAACACCCTAGTTCTGAGGGGTGATTAAGAAAAGAAAGGGGCAAGGCTAGATATGGAAGACATGTGTTGTTTGCTTGTGTTTTTGTAGTTTGCTGTCTTATTGGTTTACTTATAGGCCAACTAAGGTAGAAGATAAGGTGATGAAGGTAAAGATGGGGTTATTATTTGTGGGCAAATGGGTCTGTTATGGTTATTGGTGCAGTCAAGTGTGTCAAGCTAACTCTATTGATGGTAACACAGTCATATGCTGTTGTGAAAGAATATGTATTTATTTTCAGCGTTTGTTAAGGAATCTTTAATGTTTGTAATGGCTGCATACAAGCTAAGCACTTTCTGCCTTTTAGGAATGGGTATTAAAGAGTAGGTGATGTTGGTAAGTGTACTGTCTATAATTAGGGGTTAGTAAGGTTAGTAAGATCTGAAAAATGTCATGATGAGTCTCGAAAATAAACATACTAGTAGAAGTAAAGTGGCATACTAGTAGGAATTTGAGAAATAAAGAGCTAAAAGGATAACAACAAAAATATGATTGGAGATGGAAAAGTAGTAAGTGGTTATAAAGCTGCACAAGAAGGACTGCGTAATCAGAATATGGTCTATCACAAGGTTTTGATTCAAAATAAAAAGGTATCTCAGAAGGCCAATATAGATTGCTGAATAATGAAGGAAAAGCTAGATTGCTATTGTATTTTTTATATATTGTAATTTTAAGTAAGGAGTTAAGAGGGTAAAGGATAATATGTAGTTTATAAAAATGGTATTCCTTCGCCAAAAGAGAGGGTTATTATGATAATAAAACAAACCTTTCAATAAAAAAAAGAGGAATAAGAAGAATAAAAAGAATAAAAAGAATAAGAAGAATAAGAAGAATAAGAAGAATAAGAAGAATAAGAAGAATAAGAAGAATAAGAAGAATTAGAGAAATAGAAGAATTATAAGAATAAGAAGAATAAGAAGAATAAGATGAATAAAAAGAATAAGAATAATAAGAAGAATAAGAAGAATAGGATTAGTAAGAAGAATAAAAAAGATAAGAAGAATAAGTACATAAAGAAGAATAAGAAGAATAAGAAGAATAAGAATAATAAAATTTAAAGAAGAATAAAGAATAAGAAGAATAAGAAGAATAAGAAGAATAAGAAGAATAAGATAAATAAGAAGAATTTGAAGAATAAGATGAATAAGAAAAATAAGAAGAATAAGAAGAATAAGAAGAATAAGAAGAATAAGAAGAGTGAGAAGAATAAGAAGAATAAGAAGAATAAGAAGAATAAGAAGATTAGGAAGAATAAAAAGTCTAAGTAGATTTAGAATAAAAGAAGAATTAGAAAATTAGAAGAATTAGAAAATAAGAAGAAAAAGAAGAATAAAAAAAATATAAGAGTAATAAGAAGAAAAGAAGAATAAGAATAATAAGATGAATACAAAGAATAAGAAGAATAAGAAAAATAAGAAGATAAATTAAAATAAGAAGAATAAGAATAAAGAAGAATAAGAAGAAATAAAAAAAGAATAAGAATAATAAGAATAATAAGTATAATAAATAGAATAGAAGAATAAAAAAAATAAGACCAATAAGAAGAAAAGAAAAATAAGAATAAAAAAAAAGAAGAAGAAAAATAAATAGAAATAAATGAATACTAAGAATGCCAAGAATAACAAGAATAAGAATAATAAGAAGAATAAGAATAATAAGATGAATAAGTATAATAAGAATAAAAAAAGAATAAGAGGAATAAAAAGAATAATAAGAATAGAAGAATAAAAATAAGAAAAATATGAATAATAAGAAGAATAAGAAGAAAGAGAAGATTAAAAAGAATAAGAAGAATTAAAAAATAAGAAGAATTAAAAAATAAGAAGAATAAGATGAATAAGAATAATAAGAAGAATAATAATATTAAAAAGAATAAGAATAATAAGAAGAATGAGAAGAATAGGTAGAATAAGAAGAATACCAAGAAAAAAAAGATTAAGAAAAATAAAAAAAATAAGAAGAATAAGATAAATAATAATAAATAAAGAATAAAAGGAATAAGAAGAATAAGAAGAATAAAAAGAATGAGAAGGATAAGAAGAATAAGAAGAATGAGAAGAATAAAAAGAATAAGAAGAATAAAAAGTATAAGAAGAATATGAAGAATAAGAAGAATAATAAGAATAAGAAGGAAAAAAGAATAAGAAGAATAATAGGAATAACAAGAATAAAATAAATAAGAATTTTTAAAGAATAAGAATAATAAGAAGTTAAAGAAGAAATAGAAGAATTAGATGATAAAAAGAATAAAAGAATAAAAGAATAAGAACAATAAGATGAATAAAAAAAATAAGAAGTATTTGATGAATTAAAGAGAAAGAAGATTAAGAAGAATAAGATGTATTCTTTTATTCTTCTTAATCTTCTTTTATTCTTCTTATTTTTTTTATTCTTATTCTTCTTATTCTTTTATTCTTCTTATTTTTCTTATTCTTTTTTTCTTCTTATTCTAATTATACTTCTTATTCTTCTATTCTTCTTATTATTCTTATTATTCTTTTTCTTTATTTTCTTTTTCTTCTTCTTTTTTTTCTTTTTTTTATATTTCTTCTTTTTCTTTGTATTCTTATTATTCTTGTTATTTTTGTTATTCTTCTCATTCATCTCATTCATCTTATTCTTATTATTAGATAAATAAGAAGAATAAGAAAAATAAGTTGAATGAGAAGAATAAGTAGAGTAATAAAAATTAGAAGAATAAGAAAAATAAGAAGAATAATAAGAATACGAAAAAGAAGAATAAAAAGAAGAAAAAGAAGAAAAAGAAGAATAATAATAATAATAATAATATGAATAGAATAATAATAATAATAGAAGAATAAGAAG
This sequence comes from Sapria himalayana, assembly GCA_029783825.1. Taxonomy (NCBI): domain Eukaryota; kingdom Viridiplantae; phylum Streptophyta; class Magnoliopsida; order Malpighiales; family Rafflesiaceae; genus Sapria; species Sapria himalayana. Next base: position 1,283,775 of record JAREIK010002563.1, on the reverse strand, counting down.
AATATGAAAAAAAGAATAAGAATAATAAGAAGAATAAGAAGAATAAGAAGAATAAAAGAATAAGAAGAATAAGAAGAATAAGAAGAATAAGAATAAAAAATATAAAAAAAATTGGAAAAATAAGAAGAATAAAATGAATACGAAGAATAAGAAGAATAAGATGAATAATAAGAATAAGAAGAATAAGATGAATAATAAGAATAAGAAGAATAAAAAGAATATAAAGAATAAAAGAATAAAAAGATTAAAAAGAATAAGAAAATGAGAAGAATGAAAAGAATAAGAAGAATAAGAATAATAAAATGAATATGAAGAATAAGACTAATAAAATGAATAAGAAAAATAAAAAAAATAAAAAAAAAGAAGAATATGAAGAATAAAATGAATAAGAAGAATAAGAAGAATATGAAGAATAAGAAGTATAAAAAGAATCAGTAGAAAAAAAAGAAGAAGAAGAAGAATAGATATAACAAAAATAAAATAAATAAGAATATTTAAAAGAATAAGACTAATAAGAAGTATAAAAAGAATTAGAAGAATTATATGATAAAAAGAATTAAAGAATAAGAAGAATAAGATGAATAAGAAAAATAAGAAGTATTTGAAGAATTAAATAGAAATAAGATTAAGAAGAATAAGATGTATTGTATTATTCTTCTTAATCTTCTTTTATTCTTCTTTTTCTTTTATTCTTCTTTTTCTTTTATTCTTCTTATTTTTCTTATTCTTTTTTTTCTTCTTATTCTTCTTATTCTTCTTACTCTTCTTATTCTTCTTATTCTTTTTATTTTTGTTATTCTTCTATTATTCTTATTATTCTATTATTCTTATTATTCTTTTTCTTCTTTTTCTTCTTTTTCTTTCATATTCTTTTTTTTCTTCTTTTCTTTTTATTCTTATTATTCTGTTAATTTTTCTTATTCTTCTCATTCATATCATTCTTCTAATTCTTCTTATTAGATGAATAAGAAGAATAAGAAAAATAAGATGAATGAGAAGAATAAGTAGAATAATAAGAATTAAAAGAATAAGAAGAATAATAAGAATAATAGGAATTAGAAGAATTTGATGAATGCGAAGAATAATTAGAATACGAAGAAAAAGAAGAATAAGAAGAAAAAGAAGAGAAAAAAGAATAATAAGAATAAGAAGAAAAAGAATAAAAAGAATAATAAGAAGAATAGAATAATAAGAAAAATAGAAGAATAAGAAGAAAAAAGAATCAAAAAAATAAGAAGAATTAAAGAATAAGAAGAATAAGAATAAAAAGAATAAGAAAATTTGGAAAAATAAGAAGAATAAAATTAAAAAGGAAAATAAGAAGAATAAAAAGAATAAAAGAATAAAAAGATTAATAAGAATAAGAAAGATGAGAAGAATAAAAAGATTAAGAAGAATAAGAATAATAAAATGAATAAGAATAATAAGAATAATAAAATGAATAAGAAAAATAAAAAAAAGAAGAATATGAAGAATAAAATGAATAAGAAGATTAAGAAGAATAAATATAATAATAAGATTAAGAAGCATAAGAAGAATTAGAAGCATAAGAAGAATAAGAGGAATAAAAAAAATAAAAAGAATATGATGAATTGAAGAATAAGAAGAATAAATAGAATAAAAAGAATAAAAAAATTGAAAGAAGAATAATAAAAATAAGAAGAATAAGTAGAATAAGTAAAATAAGAAGAATTATGTAAATAAGAATATTTAAAAGAAAAAGAAGAATAAATTGAATAATAAGAAAAATGAGAATAAGAAGAATAAGAATAATAAAAGAATAAGAAGAATAAAAATAATAAGAACAATAAAAAAAATTAGAACAAAAAAAATAAGAATAATAAGAAGAATAAGAAAAATAAAAAGAATAAAAAGAATAAGAAGAATAAAAAAATAAGAAAAATAAGAAAAATAAGAATAATAAGAATAATAAAAAGAATAAGAAGAATAAAAATAATAATAAGAATAATAACAAAAAAAAGAACAAAAAGAAGAATAATAAAAATATGAAGAATAAGAAAAAAAAGAAGAATAAAAAGAATAACAGGAAAAAGAAGAATAAAAAAAATTACAAAAATAAGAATAATAATAATAGGAAAAATAAGAATAATAACAAAAATTAGAAGTATAAGAAGAATAATAAGAATAAGAAGAATAAGAAGATTAAAAAGAATAAGGAGAATAAGATTAATAATAAGAATAAAAAGAATAAGAAGAATAAGTAGAAAAATAAGAATAAAAAGAGTAAGAAGAATAAGATGATTAAGAAGTATAAAATGATTATGAAGAATTTTTTATACTCATATTCATCTTATTCTCCTCAATATTATTTTTCATCTTATTCATATTTTTTTAGTATTCTTCTAATTCTTGTTTTTTATCTTATTATTCTTATTTTTTTATTCTTCTTATTCTTCTTATTCTTATTATTCTTATTATTTTTCTTATTCTTCTTTTTCTTTTATTTTTATTTTTCTTCTTATTCTTCTTATTCTTCTTATCCTTCCTCTTCTTCTTAATCTTTTTATTATTCTTATTTTTTTTATTCTTGTCATACTTCTTATTCTACTTATCCTTCTCAATCTTTTTTTTATTATTCATAATAATCTTATTAGTCTTCTTATTCATCTTATTAGTTTATTTTTTCTAATTCTTCTTATTCTTATACTTCTCATTTATTTATTCTTCTTATTCATTTTTTCTTTTTATTCTTCTTATTCTTCTATTATTGTTATTATTTTTTTCACTTTTTCTTCTTATTCTTTTTCTTCTTATACTTTTTAATCTTTGGTTTCTTCTTATTCTTCTTATTTTTATTATTCTTCTTATTCTTTTAATTCTTTTTATTATTATTATTATTCTTATTCTTCTTATTCTTATTATTCTTTTTATTATTCTTATTATTCTTATTTTGCTTAATCTTCTTATTCTGTTTAATCATCTATTTCTTCTTATTCTTTTTATTCTTCTTATTCTTCTTATCCTTCTTATTCATCTTATTCATCTTATTTTTCTTATTCTTTTTATTCATCTTATTTTTCTTATTCTTCTTATTCTTATTATTCTTCTTATGCTTTTTATTTTTTTTATTCTTCTTTTTCTAAGTATTCTAATACTTCTTATTCTTCTTATTCTTTATTCTTCATCTTTTTTATTCTTCTTATTCTATTTATTCTTCATATTCTTCATATTCTTTATATTCTTCTTATTGTTCTTATTCTACTTATTCTTATTATTTTTTCTTTTCTTCTTTTCTTCTTATTTTTTTTTATTCTTTTTATCCTTCTATTTATTCTAATTCTTCTTATTCTTCTTATTCTATTATTCTCCTTATTATTCATATTCTTTTTATTCTTCAATTCTTTTTATTCTTTTTATTCTTCTTATTCTTCATATGCTTCTTTTTCTTCTTATTATTCTTATTTTTATTTTTCTTCTTTTCTTCTTTTCTTCTTATTCTTATTATTCTTTTTATTTTTCTTATTCTTATTCTTCTAATTCTTCTTATTCTTATTATTCTTCTTATCCTTTTTATTCTTCTTATTCTTCTTATTCTATTTATTCTTCTTATCCTTATTATTCTTATTATTCTTATTATTCTTATTCTTCTTATTCCTCGTATTCTTCATTTCGTATTATTCTTCTTATTCTTTTTAGGCTTCTTATTCTTCTTATTCTTCATTTCTAATTATTATTCTTATTCATCTTATTCTTCTTATTCTTTTTCTTCTTCTAAATTCTTTTTATACTGGGTATTCTTTTTTTTCTTTTTATTCTTCTCATTCTTCTTATTGTTCTTATTCTTATTAATATTATTATACTTCTTATTCCTTTTATTTGTTTATTATTTTTATTTTTTCTTATTCTTATTTTTTTTCTTTTTATTCATTTTATTATTTTTATTCTTCTATTTCTTCTTATTTTTCTTATTCTTCTTATTTTTCTTATTGTTTTTTATTCTTTTCTTTTAATTCTAGTTTTACCATGTATTCATCTTATTCATGTTATTATTTTTATTCTTCTTAATCTTCTTAATCATCTTATTCTTCTTAATAATCTTATTCTTTTTACTATTCTTATACTTCTTTATATACTTATTTTTCTTATTCTTTTTATTATTATTATTATTATTATTTTTCTTATTAATTTTATTCTTCTTATTCTTCTTATTCTTCTTATTATTCTTAATCTTATTAATCTTCTTATTCTTTTTATTCTTCTTATACTTCTAATTTTTCTTATTTTTCTTATCCTTTTAATTTTTCTTATTCTTCTTATTCTTCTTATTCTTCTTATTATTCTTATTCTTCTTATTATTCTTATTCTTCTTATTTTTTTAATTCTTCTTATTCATCTTTTTTCGTGTTATTCATGTTATTCTTATTATTCTTCTTATTATTATATTCTTATCCTTTTTAATCTTCTTTTTCTTATTATTCTTATTTTTCTTATTATTCTTCTTTTTCTTCTTTTTATTCTTATTCTTCTTATTCTTCTTATTCTTCTTAATCTAATTATTCTTATTATCTTTCTTATTTTTTTTATTCATATTTTTATTATTCTTCTTCTTATTCTTATTATTCTTTTTTTAAGGTTTGTTTTAATATTATGCCCTCTCTTTTGGTGGAGGAATACCATTTATACAAACTAATACTACCCTTTTTCCCTTTTACACCCTTTCTCAAAAAATAAATAAAACCTATCTCTATGAAATCATGCTTTTAACTCTCTTCATTTAAGTATTCAGTATGAAGTATGTTTGCTAATTCTGATGCACTTTTCTGGACTATTTTGTTCAAGTTATGTTTGTAATCTTTTCCTGCCTTTCATAACTTTATTTGGCGCTTTGAATTGGATAACTATACTTTTTCAACATCACTTCTCGGTACTGCATTATCAATTTGATAAATTTATGTTTGTAAACTTTTCTGGGCTATTTCACTGCCCTGTTGATGCCTTACCGAGCCCCCCTACGTGACAGGACTCCTTCAGCTACCCCATTGATGCCATAATCTCTTCATTCAACAGATCCTTTTTGCTGCCCCGTTGATACCTTATTGCTTGGAGGTGTATATTCAGTCTCCTCCAAATTGCATTTGCTTCCCTGTTGGAGCTTCTTTCAGAAGGCCTTCTACAGCCAGCTGACATCCTGCCCAATGCCTTTTTTTATATATATATAAATGTTTCTCATTCTTCAGGCTGGCTCTTTTCCCCCATCAGGACTAGAGAGATTTTCTGATATGTCTTGCCACCGCCTACAATTGTCTTTAAAGAGAAACAAAAGGCATATACCAAAGCAAGAAATTAATCTAATAAATTTTCTTTAAATTTTGTTTTATTCTTTTAATTTTTGAACTATAATATAAGGAAATCCTATTTTGTCAAGTCTTATCAATCCTTTGTACTTATCTGGAATGTTATTCTCATCAAATTCCTAAAAACCTTTCCTCATACCTTCCTCTACTAATTTGTCTGCAAGCACAATTGCTTCCCTAAATATGTGAATAATTTCCCCTTTTAGCTCAATTACTAATTCTTTTATCTTTTTAATATCTTCGTCTAACCTCCATAGCTCTATTTTGTCTTTCACTAGATCTACTAAAAGACTCGAGTCTACTTGTATTTGAATTTTGCTGAACCCATTTTCTTTGCAAATTTGAAGACCCTTATATAGGGCCATTGTTTCTGAGTGCAAAACTGAAGAGGCTGTTCCTCTCATAGCAAATGCCATAATTATTCTACCTTCCTCATTACTTATAACTCCTCCACCTCCTGTCATCCCATGTCTCTTTTAAAACATCCATCTGTATTCAAGATAATGTAGTCTTTTAGAGACTTTCTCCACTTAATAATTTTAATAGCTGGTAGTTTTCTGAGGCTTGTGGAAAGGCCCATGCCTTTTTTCCATCAATGCCCTTATTTTTTATTTTTATCGGGTAGCATGCTGTTAAGAATGTGCTTTCTCTTTTAATATCCTCTAGGGTGTTCTCATAGCTAATCGGGATATTCTCAAAATGACTTTTATTTCTGGCTTTCCATATGCACCATATCATAATATGGGGAATATATTGTCTGAGCCATTTGAGAATTTTATTCTCGGTGCACTTTTGAACCCAACTTTCTAATCTATCAAAAAGATTTCCTGCTTCTGTTTTAATTTCTGCTTCTGTTTCTAAATTTCTCTATAATTTATTAGCTATTGTACCTGTAGAAAATAAGTGCTCAATACTTTCTATCTCCTTTCTGCAACATTCACATCTAGAAGCTAGCTTTATACCCTTTCTTTGTATATTCTCATCTACCGGTATGACTTTTGCATGGAGTTTCTACACAAATATATTAATTTTATGTGGGATCTTTTTTAACCATAATCTTTCATAGATATCCTGCGACTACCTTTTTATTCTTACTAAATTTTTTGCGCTCTTTAATGTAAAAAGTTCCTTGAGCATTGAGCTTCCATTTCCATCCTCTACTTGTCAAAATCGCATGATTTTCTACTATGTTTTTTTGTTTATTCATTAATTTTTAACTTTTTAACGTCTTTCTAAAGTTAATCGGCTTATCTCCAAGCCCATATCTAGCTTTTATATATGCAGCCCAAAGACTCCCATTTTCTTTTACTCTCCACCTAGTTCTTGGACGCCCACTGCTTTAGATATATCTTCTAGTGTAGAGAAACCTAATCCATCTTCTTCCTTAGGGTAACATAAATCTTTCCATTTTTTCCAGTGAAGCTTGTTTTTTCCTACTTTTTTCCCCCATAAAAAATTTGCCATTTCTCTTTCTATTTTTTTAACTATGCTTTTTGGTGGCTGCGTCGACATTAAAACGTACGTTAGGGAACTCTGGAGTACATGTGTTAAAAGTGAAATCCTTCCTGCCATACTTAATAGATTCACCTTCCAACTCGCGATTTTATTTCTAATCTTATCCACTAAGAATGATAAGTTTACCTCCTTCACCCTTCCTTCATAAATAGGGCATCCTAGGTATATAAGAGCACCCTTTGCTTGCATGAAACCTGTGATTCTGCTAATCCTTTGCGATGAAATTTCTGATGTGTTTTTGGATGTGAGGAATTGACATTTATTCGTATTCAATGTTTGTCCTGTTTCTTCCTCCAAAGACTGCAAAAGAATCATCATATTTTTCAAATATTTACTACTGGCAATTGTGAAGATGATAATATCATCCGCATATGCCAGACAATTCACAGGAGGAGTATGCCTGGGCTGCTTGAAAGCAACAATTTTGCTCCTTCTCATTTCCTCTTAAAGGTAACTATATATTCTTATTATTCTTATTATTCTTCTTATTTTTCTTATTCTTCTTAATATTCTTATTCTTCTTAATATTCTTTTTTTCTTATTCTTATTTTTTTTATTCTTCATTTTCTTTGTATTCTTGTTATTTATCTAATTCTTCTTACTCTACTTATTTTCTTATTCTTCTTATTCTTATTATTCTTCTTACTCTTTTTTTTCTTCTTATTCTTATTATTCCTCTTATTCTTAATTTCATCTCCTTCTTCTTATTCTTCTTATTGTTATTATTATTATTCTTATTCATCTTATTCTTCTTATTTTTCTAATTTTTGTCATTCTTTTTATTCTTATTCTTCTTATTCTTTTATTCTTCTTATTCGTCTTATTTTTTTTCTTCTTATTCTTCTTTTTCTTATTATTCTTCTATTCTACTTTTTTTTTTCTTATTCTTCTTATTATTTTTTTTCTTATTCTTCTTATTATTTTTTTTCTTCTTATTCTTTTTATTTTTCTTATTCATATTATTCTTCTTATTCTGCTCATTCTTCTTATTTTTCTCATTCTTCTCATTCTTCTCAATCTTCTTATTCTTCTAATTATTCTAATTCTTATTATTTTTATTATTCCTATTTTTCTACTTATTCTCATTATTCTTCTTATTGTTCGTATTCATCTTTTATTTCTTATTCTTCTTATTCATCTTATTTTCTTATTCTTCTTATTCTTCTTATTCTTCTTTGTCTTCTTTTCGTTTAATTCTTCTAATACTTCTTATTGATCTTCTTATTCTTCTTATTCTTTTATTATTCTTATTCATTTAATTCTTTTTATTCTTCTTATTATTCTTATTCTTCTAAATCTTCTTATTGTTTTTATTCTATTAATTTTTAATATTCTTCTTATTCTTTTTATTCTGCTTATTCTTCTTATTCTTTTTATTCTGCTTATTCTTCTTATTCTTCTTATTCTTCTTATTCTTCTTATTCTTCTTAGTCTACCTATTCTTCTTATTCATCTTTATATTTGTATTCTTATTATTCTTCCTATTCTAGTTTTTTTTCTTTTTATTTTATTCTTCTTATTGTTCTTATTTTTCTTATTCTTATTATTCTTATTTTATTTAAATAATTATTTTATTATTATCACCCTCTCTTTTGGCAGAGAAATATCATCGTTACAAACTAAAAACTACCCTTTTCCCTTTTACATACTTATTCAAAAAATCAATAAAGATTAAACATAAAAGTGGACTTATCTATTTTAAGAGAAGTATCTCTGAAATTAACTAATTTGTGATGTTGTTCCAGCTTTTTTCTTGTGCTTGCTGGTTTAGTATGTTACTTATAGAAGAGTTACTATCGTTCTTGGCTCTTCATTTATGTGGTTTGTTATGCTTTGATGTTAATGTGATGATCTGTTCATTTTTTTGCTCTCATTCATGTTAGAGAAACTTTGATATCATTGTTTAAGATTCTGCTATGTTCTTTGTACTCTTCAAATCTATTTTTTCCTTTTCCAACTTCAAGATCCTCAATAATGACAGCATGGTATCTTCAATGTTGGCATTTTTTTTAGCTTCTGCCATGTTGTTCTGCTATTCATGGGAGATGAGGAAAAGCTTAAATATTTGCTATTTTCTTGAACAATACTTTGCTTCTATGGTAACTATTTGACTTTCTGAAACTGTGTGTTTGCTATCTGCAAAAACCAAAAACATCCATCCACACTATACAATCCTAACTCACCTGATAGTTACCTTCCCTGTTTACCTGTAAAACTATCCAAGAATGCACAAAATATTTCTTTTTTTACCCGTGATAGTTTTGTTATGCTGCAAACATTAATTGTAATTTTATTTAATTTCAACTGGCCCTGTACTTTTTAAAAACAAAATCTTATGTAGGTAACCTTATGACAGAATTTCATTGTGCATATATCCTGCCTTAGACTGATAACAAAGAGGAAGCATAAAATTGTAAACTACAAGCATGCTTTTCATTGTTTAATTTCATTGCTACTCCCCTAACCACTTCTAAAATTTGGAAAACCTATTTAATCTAGTTTGAGCAATCCTTAATATTTCAGAGAGATGTTTATTTTTCCAAAATCTTGATTACTTTTTAACACTATTTTTTGCTAATTTATTTGCGATTATATTGGCCTCCCTTAATATATGTATTATTTTGCAATTTAATTCAGAAACCAGATGTATAATATCTTCTATCTCATTTTCATATTTCCATAAATATTTGTTTCCTTTAATTAGATTTACTAATGTTAAGGAATACGTTTGGACTTGCATATTTTTTACATTGTTGCTTTTACATAGTAGTAAACCAATTAAGAGAGCTTGAATTTCTGACTCAAATGGTGTTTTTGGTTTGATTATTCTTGTGAAAGCAAATAGGACTTTCCCTTCTGAGTCCCTTAATAATCCTCCTCCACCTGCTACCCCCATATCTCTTTTAAAACTATCATCTGTATTAAGTGCCATGTATTTTTTTGGAGGTTTATTCCAGCATATCGTAGTAAAATTTGTTGGCTTGTCTTTTTTATAACTTAGTTGACATGTGGCTATGTTATCTTTATTTTCATCATGTTTAATATTTTTTAGTGGATAGAATTTTGAAATTGTTTTTCATTCTGTTTTGATTTATCTTACTTTATCGTTAATTTTCATTTCTATACATGCATATCTATTCTTGTTTCTGGTTTTCTATATATTCCAGATAATTAGTGGAGGTATATTCTTCCTAAGCCAGCTATGAACAAAATTATTGTAAGGATTTAAATCCCAGCATTGTAGTCTATTTTTGAGGGATTGACTTCAATATTTGATCCCCATTTCATTATCGAGATTTTCCCATATCCTTGTTGCTATGTCTCCTTGGGAGAATAAATCTTCTAATGTTTCTATGTTTTCTTTATAGCATTCACATCTAGATGCTAATTTTATGCATTTTCTTTGAATAATATTGTCTATTGGAATTATGTTATACAAAAGTTTCCATAGAAATAAACATGTTTTAGGCGAGTTATTGTTGTCCCAGCACCATTTAAATATCTCTTGATCTGGTTTTTTCTTTCTAATTAAATTTTTGACAGATTCTAAAGTGAATGCACCTTATTTAGTTAATTTCTATTTCCATCCATATTTTGTTAAAATTGTATTTTTATCTATGATCTCTTTTTTTTATTGTTTGTTTCCATATCAGTGAGCTATTTTTAATTTTTTTGTTCTTATTAGTATCAGTGTTTATAAAATATTGTGCTCTCATATATTTGGCCCATAAACTTTTATTTTATTTCACACCCCACCATCTCTTACAAGCCCATGCCTCTTCTATTTATATCAAGCTAGAAAAGCCTAGGCCGGCTTCCTCTTTTGGGTAACATATAAACTCCCATTTAACACAATGCAATTTGTGTTTGTATCTTTTTTCCCCCAAAAATATAGCAAATTCTCTTTCCATTTTTTTAATTATGTTTTTAGGTGGCTTCATTATTATAAGGTTATGAATTACCAAGCATTGAAGAACATGATTAATTAGTGTGATTTTTCCACTCATATTTAGCATATCTATTTTCCATCCTGTGATTTTCTGACTAATCTTAACTAACATGAAATCAAAATGTTGTATGAGTGTTCGTCCCTCATATAAAGGACAACCAAGATAAGTGATTGCTCCTGTTACTTGGGAAAAACCTGTAGCATTTTTCAATATGAGAGCTAGGTTTAAGGGGGCTTTTTTAGAAACCATGAATTGCCATTTATTTCTATTTAGTATTACACTTATTTCTTCTTTTATGTTTTGGAAAAGTGTCATTAGATTAGATATAGTTTTTTTTATTTCTATTAGTAAAAATAATTATATCATCTACATATGCAAGACAATCTACCTGCGTTGAATCTTTAAAATGTTTAAACGAGTGGATAGCTCCTGTTTTGGTTTTATGTTTCAAATTAATCAAAAATAATTCCAAATAAATATTTAAAAGAGAAGGAGACAATGGGTCTCCTTGTCTTAGTCCCCGAGTGGGTTTAAAGTCTTCCCCTTTTTCCCTGTTAATGATAATTTTAAACCAAGTACTTGAAATACATCTAAAAATTAAGTCGATCCAACCATCAGGCTTGAATAAGGTCTATTTTGATTATGTCCCAACAGGCTTGAAAAAACACATCGTTCCAACAATCAGGGCCTACAACACTGTTTTTATCTAAACCGTATATAGTATTTTTAATTTCTGTTTTATCTGGAAATTCCATTAAGTTTTTGTTATCTTCTTCATTAACATTTTTATTTATGTTTTGTAAGAGATTAAACCTTGTCTATTCATTGTTTTTGCATTATAATGCTTTGACATTCCCCCTAAGGTTTCTTTTATGTCTTTCTTATTTTTTACCCATAATCCTTCATTATTCCAAATTCCTATTATCTTGTGTTTTTGTTTTTTTATTTTAGTGATTTGATGAAAAAATTTTGGATTTAAATACCCCTCTTTTAACCATTTTATTTTTGATCTTTGTTTCCAGAAAACTTCATCCATGTGTAATTTAAATTTGATTTCAGCTTCAGCTTAATGAAGGGCCTTTAGACTATTTGTGTTATTAGTTTTTTCGTGTTCTTTTTCTAGTTCATCTATATTTTGTTCCATTTCTAACATAGTTTTTATAATATGTCCAAATTTCTTTTTGTTCCAATCTAATAAGCATGTTCTTAATCTAAATAGTTTACCTGAAAAGGTCTGAGTAGGATTACCTACAATCGGAAACTTCCAAGAATTATTAACCATATCCACGAAGTCCTCGTGTAAGCACCACATATTTTGAAAATTAAATGAAGTTCTACTCACTTCTTTTTTTTGGGGAGTAATAAGCAGTGGGTTATGATTTGAGCAGTTCCTGATTAAGTGTTTTATGCCTATATTTCTAAAAGTGTTCTGCCATATTGAATTAAACAGAATCATGTCCATTCTTGACAAGATGGCACATTTCTTTTTACGGTTGTTTGTCCATGTATATATTGATCATAAAAAATTTGCCTCTATTAGATTAATTTTATTTATTACTTTATTAAATTGGTCACTTGCTTTTGTGCTTATTGGCCTACCTCCTTTTTTCTCCGATGAGATTCTTATGGTGTTAAACTCTCCTCCAATTATCCAAAATAAATTCTTATTAGCTATATCCTTCATGATTTACCATAAATCTTTTCTTGTTTTTCTAGAATTATTAACATAACCTATAGAAATAATGCCTTATGTGTTTTTTTCCTAACCGAGGTTAATAATTTGTTAATCTTCTTCTATTTTGGTTATATCCAAGTTATTCTAGATTAACCAAATTTTGCTATTTTTATTGGAGGTGGCATTTTTATATCTTAACTTATTTTTGTATATTTCTAATTGGTTTATTCCAACCATTGGCTCAGCTATCATTAGTAATGAAATTTTATGCATTTTAACCATTTTAATTAATCTATTTAGTGAAGAGGGGTAAGCTATGCCCCGAATGTTCAAGAATAAGTATTTATGCATTATTAAAAGATTTTGATTGTGCTCTCATTTTATTTTTTAGTTATTTAGTTTTTGTTAAATGTTTATGTGTATTTCTTGTTTTCTTTATATGAGTGCGATGAGTTTTGACTAAATTCATAATTATATCAAATTTTTCCATTTGAGTGTTATGATTTTTAACTTTCTAATGCCTTGGTCTCTATTTTCTATTCCCCATCTTTTTTTCTCAATATCATTATCATCTATAGTATTCACCTAGTAATTTTCTATTTTAGTTTGCATAATGTTACAGCTTTTAATTGATTATGAATCTGAATCAAATTCTGAACTAGTGAAACAACCTTCTGTGTTTAGTTTCTATTTTATGTTTTCTAGTTTGGATTACCAACTCCTCTATTTTGTCGATCATGATTCTAATTCTATCCTATTTTGTTATATTTCCATCTTGAACAGAGAGATTTTTGAAGGTTTCTATTACATTTTTTTGGGGATTCTATTATAGGTATAGGGTGTACATCATCTTCATTAGACACATCCGGTATAAGCTCTTATTTTATAACCCAAATTTTATGATTTTCTTTCCTTAAATTTACAATGAAATTCTTTATTTTATGGCCTCTTTTTTTACATTGAGTGCAGTATCTAGGCAATGCTTCGTGAGTTATAGGTTGCCAAAGTCCTTGAAATTCAATCTACCCAATCCATATCATTTGCGGGATGGGGTATTGGATATTAACCTCTATATAGACTCATGCAACACTTGGTCTGAAGTGGTTGGCAGTAGCACCATCTATCAATAGAAGGTTGCCAATAAAATTAGAAATGAAGTAGAGTTAGGATTTATTGAAAAAATTTATAGGCAGTGAGGGTAGAAGAAACATACCAGAGTAAGTGGATTTTCTTCATTTGTATTAAAGATTTCCGTCCATTTGAATGTCCTCATAGGATAACCTCTAACATTCCAGTTATCCTTTAAGCACATTCAAAAAATATCTTCCTCTATGAAGAGATGCACCAGGACGTGCTTATTGTCTAACGAGCCCACTTTTATCAAGCCTCTTAGCTTGAGCGAAAAAAAAATTCTTTTATGGAATCAATGGGAGGGCGGTCATGAAGAAATTTCTCAATAAGGAAGAATATGTGAGCTTCCAAGAGTTCCTCAATATATTTCGTGAGAAAAATATATTGCGGGTTCTCCATTTTTTTACGCTGGATATTTATTCGGGGACTTTGATGTATAATGAATGTTAGAAAAATAATTTTTATGGGCAAGATAATCCAATTTCTCCATTATGAGCTTGAATTCACCCCTTTTTAAACCACAAAGGAGATTTCTCACTCAAGATTTCGAATATTCTCACTCTAAAGTTGAGAGCTCTTCTTCTTCCGATCGGTTAAATCTTCTTCTCTTATTATTCTTATAATTCTTATTATTCTTATTATTCTTATTATTCTTATTATTCTTATTATTCTTATTATTCTTATTATTCTTTTAATCTTTTTATTCCTCATATTATTATTATTATTCTTATTATTCTTATTCGTCTTATTCTTCTTATTCTTCTTATTCTTATTATTCTTCTTATTCTTTTTATTATTCTTATTATTCTTAATTTTCTTATTTATTTTTTCTTCTTTTTTCTTCTTTTTCTTTTTATTATTGTATTATTCTTATTATTCTTTTCGATTTTTTCTTCTTATTCTTTTTCTTCTTATTCTTGTTTTTTTCTTATTCTTATTATTCTGCTTATTATTAATATTCTTCTTATTCTTCTAATTCATTAATTCTTCTTATTCTTATTATTCTTCTTATTCTTGTATTCTTCTTATTCTTCTTATTATTCTTATTCATCTTATTTTTCATATTCTTCTTATTTATCATATATTTATTATTCTTCTTATTCTTATTTTCATTTAATTATTCTAATACTTCTTATTCTTCTTATTCTTTTTATTCTTCTTATTCTTTTATTGTTCTTAATTCTTCTTATTCTTGTTATTGTTTTATTCTTCTTATTCTTCAAATTCTTTTTATTCTTTTTATTATTCTTATTCTTTTAAATCTTTTTATTCTTCTTATTGTTATTATTCTTCTTATTCTTTTTTTTTCTTATTCTTATTATTATTTTTATTCTTCTTATTCTTCTTATAGATCTTATTCTTCATATTCTTCTTATTCTTGTTTTTAATCTTATTCTTCTTATTCTTTTTATTCTACTTATTCTTCTTTTTCTTCGTATTCTTATTATTTTTCGTATTAATCTTTTTCTTTATTATTATTATTATTATTCTTCTTCTTCTTCTTCTTCTTTTTCTTCTTCTTTTTATTCTAGGTATTCTTCATATTCGTCTCATTCTTATTGTTATTATTATTATTATTAATCTTATTATTCTTTTTATTAATCTTATAAGTTTATTTTTATAATTCTTCTTATTCTTCTTAATCTTCTTACTATTTTATTCATTTTATTTTTTTATTCATTTTTTCTTCTTATTCTTTTTTTTTATTTTTCTATTATTCTTATTATTCTTTTCTACTTTTTGTTCTTATTTTTTTTTCTTATTCTTCTTATTCATCTTATTCTTATTATTCTTATTTTTCTTATTATTCTTCATATTTTTTTTTCTTCTAATTCTTCTTATTCTTCTTAATCTTATTATTCTTTATATTTTTCTTTTTCTTCTTATACATTTTTTTTCGTTATTCTTCTTATTCAGCAAGTATTTCATTTTCTTCTTATTCTTTTTTTTCTTCTAATTATTCTTTTCGTTTAATTATTCTAAAATTATTATTCTTCTTATTCATTTATTCTTCTTATTCATTTTATTCTTCTTATTCTTCTAATTATTCTTATTTTTCTAAATCTTCTATTTTTCTTATTCTTCTTATTATTTTTATTCTTATTATACTTCTTATTCTTTTTTTATTTTTCTTTTTATTCTTCATATTCTTTTTGGTCTTTTTATTGTTTATATTGTTCTTGTTCTTCTTATTTATGTTTTTCTTTTTTTCTTCTTACTCTTATTATTTTTTATGTTCATCTTATTATTCTTATTTTTTTTCTTATTTTTCTTATTTTTCTTATTATTCTTATTATTCTTATTATTCTTATTCTTCTTTTTTTTCCTATTCTTCTTTTTATTCCTATTCTTCTTTTTCTTGTTATTCTTGTTAATATTTTTATTTTTTTTATTCTTCTTAATCTTCTTATTCTTTTTATGTATCTTATTATTCTTAATATTCTTAGTATTCTTATTATTCTTTTTCTTCTTATTCTTCTTATTCTTCTTATTTTATTTATTCTTCTTATTCTTCTTATTCTTCTTATTCTTTTTATTTTGCATATTCTTATTAATCTTCAATTCTTCTCATTCTTCTTATTATTCATATTCTTTTTATTATTCTTATTCTTCTTATTCTTTTAATTCTTCTAATTCTTATTATTCTTTTTATTTTTTATATTCTTCTTATTCTTCTCATTCTTCTTATTCTTCTTATTCTTATTATTCTTTTCATTCTTCTTATTCTTCTTATCCTTCTTTATCTTCTTATTATTTTCATTCTTTTTTTTCTTCTTTTTGTTTGTATTCATCTTATTCTTCTTATTATTTTTATTCTTCTTATTTTTCTTAATCTTATTAAACTTCTTATTTTTCTTATTCTTCTTATTCTTCTTATTCTTATTAAACTTTTTATTCTTCTTATTCTTTTAATTCCTCTTATTATTCTTATTCTTATTAAACTTCTTATTCTTCTTATTCTTCTTATTTTTTTATTTTTTTATTCTTTTTTTCATCTTTTTGATATTATTCTTGTTATTCTCCTTATTCTTGTTATTCTCCTTATTCTTGTTATTCTCTTTATTCTTCTCATTCTTCTATTTCATATTATTCTTCTTTTCTTCTTATTCTATTTATTCTTCTTTTTTATATTATTTTTATTATTCTTCTTATTCATCTTATTCTTTTTATTTTCTTATCCTTCTTATTTTTCTTATCCTTATAATTCTTTTTAATCTTATTATTCTTCTTATTTTATTTATTCTTCTTATTCTTCTTATACTTCTTATTCTTCTTTTTCTTCCTTTTCTTCTTATTCTTCTTTTTTTTTCTTATTCTTCTTATTCTTCATTTTCTTCTTATTCTTATTATTCTTCTTATTCTTTTTTTTATAAAATTTGCTTATTTATTATAACCCTCTCTTTTGGTGGAGGAATACATTGATACAACCTAAAAACTACTTTTATTCCTTTTAGAGCCTTCTTCAAAGAATAAAATAAGATTAAACATAAAATTGGACTTAACCATTTTTGAATGATGTATCTCTCTTAAATGGACTAATCTAGTAGTTCCTGATTTTACTTGTGCTTGCTGGTTTAGTATGCTGCTTATAAAGGATTTTATATCCTTTGTAATACTTCATTTAGGTGGTTTACTATGCTTTTATGTAAGTGGTATGATCTGTTCATTTTGTTCTGTTCTCTTTCTCCGAGCAACTTTGATATCATTGTTTAAGATTTTGCTATGTTCTTTACAATCTTTAAATCTTCTTTTGTCTTTTCCAATTTCAATAACCTAAGTAATGACATCATTGTTTTCAAAGTTGGCATTTACTTTTAGATTATATCCCGTTGTTCTGCTATTCATGGTATATGAGGAAGAGCTTATATATTTGTTGATTTCTTGAGCTATATCTGTTCGGTGCCTCAATTGAGCTATTTGACTTTCTAGATCTATGATGTTGCCATCTCACATGATCGTTACCTTCCCTGTTCATCTGTAGAACCATCCAAGAATGTACAAATTATTACTTTTTCTTACCTATGTTGGTTTTGATATGCTGATAACATATATTGTATTTTTTTAAATTTCAATTGGCCCTATACTTTCAAAAATAGAATCTTGTGTAGGTAGCCTTATGACAGAATATCTTTGTGCATATTTCTTGCCTTAAACTGATAACAAAGAGGAAGCATAAAATTGTAAACTGCAAACATGCTTTTCAAAGTTAAATTTCTTTGTTACTCCCCTAACCACTTCTATAATTTGGAAAGCCTATTTCATCTTGTTTGAGCAAGCCTTTATATTTCATAAGTATGATTTCTTTTCCGAAATCTTGATTACCTACTTTAACACTATTTTTTGCTAATTTATCTGCAACGAGATTTGCCTCTCTTAATATGTGTATTATTTTGCAATTTGATTCAGAAACTAGATGTATTATATCTTCTATCTCATTTTCATATTTCTATAGATATTTGTTTCTTTTAATTAGATTTACCAAAGTTAAGGAGTCCTTTACGACTTCTATATTTTTTACATTGTTTCTTTTACATTGTTGTAAACCTATTAAGAGTGCTTGAATTTCTTACTCAAATGGTGTATTCTCTTTGATTACTCTAGTGAAAGCAAATAGGACCTTCCCTTCGGATTCCCTTAATAACCCTCCTCCGCCTGCTACTCCCATATCTCTTTTAAAGCTATCATCTGTAATACGTGCCATGTAGCCCCCTAGAGGTTTATTCCAGCTTATTCTTGTAAAGTTTGTTGGCTTGACATTTTTATAACTTAGTTGCCATGTGTCTATGTAATCTCTATCTTCATTATATTTAATATTTTTTAGTGGATAGGCTTCTGAATTTGTTTTTAATTTTATTTTGATTTCTCTTACTATATCATTAATTTTCATTTCTATACCTTCATATCTACTCTTGTTTCTGGCTTTCCATATATTCCAGATAATTAGTGGAGGTATATTCTTCCTAAGCTAGATATGAGCAGAATTATTGTAAGGCTTTAATTCCCAGCATTGTAGTCTATTTTGAGGGATTGCCTTCTATATTTGATCCCCATTTCTTTACCTAGATTCTTTCTTATCCTTGTTGGTATATCTCCTTGAAAGAATAAATGTTTTAATGTTACTATATTTTCATTATAGCATTCACATCTAGATACAAATTTTATGCCTTTTCTTTGAATAATATGGTCTAATGGAATTATGTTATATAAAACTTTCCATAGGAAAAAATATGTTTCAGGTGAGCTATTGTTGTCCTAGTACCATTTAAATATCTCTTGATGTGGTTTTTTCGATCTAATTAAATTTTTGACTGATTTTAAAGTGAATGCGCATTCTTCGGTAAATTTCTATTTCCATACATGTTTTGTTAGAATTATATTTTTATCTATGGTATCTCTTTGCTTTATTATTTGTTTCCATATCTGTGAGCTAATTTTAATTTTTTGTCCTTATTAGTATCATTGTTTACAAAATATTTTGCTCTCATATATTTTAGCCCATAAACTTTTATTTTCTCACACCCCGCCATCTCTTGCAATCCCATGCCTCTGCTATTTCTATCAAACTAGAAAAGCCTAGCCCGGCTTTTTGTTTTGGGTAACAAAGATACTCCCATTTAACCTAATGCGATATTTGTTTTTTATCTTTTTTCCCCCAAAGGAAATTAGCAAATTCTCTTTCCATCTTTTTAGTTATGTTTTTAGGTGGCATCATTATCACAAGGTTATGAATTACCATGCTTTGAAGAACTTGCTTAATTAGTGTGATTTTTCAACTCATATTTAGCATATCTATTTTCCATCTAGCGATTTTATGTCTAATCTTAAATAACATGAAATCAAAATGTTTTATGTGTGTTCGTCCCTCATATAAAGGGCAACCAAGATAAGTGATTGCTCCTGTTACTTGGGAAAAACCTGTAGCATTTTTAAGTCTGAGAGCTAGATTGAGGGGGGCTTTTTTAGAAACCATGAATTGACATTTATTTTTGTTTAGCATTAGACCTCTTTCTTCTTCTATGTTTTGGAATAGTTTCATTAGATTAGATATATATTTTTCATGTTCATTAGTAAAAATAATTATATCATCTGCATATGCTAGAATATCTACATGAGGTGAATCTTTAAAATGTTTAAACGAGTGGATAGCTCCTTTTCTGGTTTTATGTTTTAAATTAATGAAAAATAATTCTGGATAAATATTATAAAGAGAAAGGGACAAAGGGTCACCTTGTCTTAGTCCCCGAGTGGGTTTAAAGTCTTCCCCTTTTTCCCCATTAATGATAATTGTAAACAAAGTACTTGAAATACATCAAAAAATTAAGTCGATCCAAACTTCTACAAATCCTATTTTCCTCATTACGTAACATAACAATTTCTAGTCTACTATGTCGAAAGCTTTTAACAAATCTAATTTAAAAACTACATTATGTCCCCTAGTTTTAGTGGCGATTTCTCTCATTATCTCTTTCATTAAGCAAATATTATCCATGATAAGCCTATCCTTCATGAATCATGTCTGCTCCTTAGAAATAATCTTTTGGAGAGTAAGTCTTTGTCTATTATGCATTAGTTTGCCTAGAATTTTATATGTGGAGTTACATAGGCTAATTGTGCGAAAATCTTCACCCTATTGAGGTTTCTTTCTTTGGGATTAAAGCTATATGAGTTAGAGCCCATTTTTTATTTAATTCAGCTCCCCAAAAAAATGACTGTATGGCTTGAATAAGGTCTATTTTGATTATGTCCCAGCATGCTTGAAAAAACACATTGTTCCGACCATCAAGACTTGCAGCATTGTTTTTATCTAAACTAAATACAATATTTTTAATTTGTTTCATCTGGAAATTCCATTACGTTTTTGTTATCTTCCTCATTAACATTTTTATTTATGTTTTGTAAGAGATTAAATGTTATCAGTTCATTGTTTTTGCATAACAATGCTTTTAGCATTCCTTCTAATGTTTCTTTTATGTCTTTCTTATTTTCTAACCATACCTCATTATTCCTAATTCCTATTATCTTGTGTTTTTGATTTTTTATTTTAGTGATTTGATAAAAAAAATTTGTATTTAATTCTGCCTCTTTTAACCATTTTATTTTTGATCTTTTTTTACAGAAAACTTCCTCCATGTATAATTTTAATTTGAGTTCAGCTTGAGCTTTATGAAGGGCCTTTAGACTGTTTGTGTTATTAATTTTTTCATGCTCTTTTTCTAGTTCATCTATATTTAGTTCAATTTCTAAAATAGTATTGTTAATATTTCCAAATTTCTTTTTGTTCCAATCTAATAAGCATGTTCTTAATCTAAATAGTTTACCTGAAAAGATCTGAGTAAGATTACCTACAATCAGCAACTTCCAAGAATTATTAACATGTCCAGGAAGTCCTCATGTAAGCACCACATATTTTTAAAATTAAATGGGGTTCTACTCACTTCTTTTTTTTGGGGAGTAATAAGCAGTGGGTTATGATCTGAGCATGTCCTGCTTAAGTGTTTTATGCCTATATCTCCAAAAGTGTCCAGCCATCTTGAATTAAATAGAATCATGTCCAGTCTTGATCAGATGGCACCTTTCTTTTTACGGTTGTTTGTCCATGTATATTTTGATTCTAGAAAGTCTGCCTCTATTATATTAGTATTATTTATTACCTTATTAAATTGGTCACCCACTTTTGTGTTTATTGGCCTACCTCCATTTTTTTCTGATGAGTTTCTTATGGTGTTAAAGTCTACTCTAATTATCCATGGTAAATTATTATTAGCAATATTCTTAATGATTTTCCATACATCTTTTCTTCTATTTCTAGAATTATTAGCATAAACTATAGAAATAATGCCTTCTGTGTTTTTTACTAACCTGAGGTTAATAATTTGTTCATCTTCTTCTATTTTGGTTATATCCAAGTTATTCCACATTAACAAAATTATGCTAATTTAATTGGAGGTGATATTTTTATTTCTTAACTTATTTTTGAATCTTTCTAGATGGTATTTTTCCACCATTGGCTCAGCTATCATTAGTAATGAAATTTAATATATTTTAACCATTTCAATTAATCTATTTAGTGAAGAGGGGTAAGATATACCCCGAATGTTCCAGAATAAGTATTTATGCATAATTAAAGGATTTTGATTGTGCTCTTGTTTTATTTTTTAGTTCGTTAGTTTTCTTTAAATGTTTGTGTATTTCTTGTTTTCTTTATGTGAGTGGGACAAGTTTAAACAAAATTCCCAATTTTATCAAAATTTTTCATTTGAATGATTATGATTTTTAAACTTTCTAATTCCTTGTCTCTATTTTCTATCTCCCATCTTCTTTTCTCAATATCTATATCATCTATAGAATTCACTTTGTAATTTTCTATTTTAGTTTGCATAGTGTTACAGCTTTTAATTGATTCAGAATCTAAATCAAACTCTGAACTAGGGAACCAACATTATGTGTTTGGTTTCTATTTTATTTTTATTTTATGTTTTCTAGTTCAGATTACCAGCTCCTCTCTTTTGCCCATCATGATTCTAATTATATTTTGCTCTGTTATATTTCCATCTTGAACAAAAAGATTTTTGAGGGTTTCTATTACATTTTTGGGGAAGTTATTATAGGTATAAGGTGTACATCATCATCATTAGACAGATCGTGTATAATCTCTTGTTTTCTAACCAAAATTTTGTGATTTTCTTTCCTTGAATTTACCATGAAATTCTCTGATTTATGACCTCTCTTTTTACATTGAGAGCAATAGTTAGCCAATGCTTTAGGAGTTATAGGTTGCCAATATGCTTGAAAATCATTCTGCCCAATCCATATTAATTGCGGGATGAAGTATTGGATATTAACCTCTATAAAGACTCGTGCAACACTTGGTTTAGAAAGGTTGGCAGTAGCACCATCCATCAATAAAAGTTTGCTAATAACTTTAGAGATTGAGTAGAGTGTGGATTTATTGAAAAAATGTTTAGGCAGTGAGGGCAGAAGAATCAATAACTTAGTAAGTGGATTTTTTTAATTTGTATTAAAATTAGCCGACCATTTGAATGTCCTCATAGGATAACCTCTGACATTCTAGTTATCCTTTAACCACAGTCAAAGAAAATCTTCCTATGTGAAGAGCTGCACCAGGAGGTGCTTACTATCTTTTGAGCCCACTTTTATAAAGCCTTTGAGCTTGAGAGAGGAGAAGAATTCACTTATAGCATAATGGGAGGGCAGCCGTGAGAAAATTTTATGATATGAAAGAATTTATGAGCTTCCGAGAGACCCTCAATATCTTTAGGTAAAAAATATATTGCGGATTCTCCATTTCTTTCCACTTTTTTTTTTATAAAATTCGTTTTATTATTGATAACCCTCCCTTTTGGCGGAGGAAAACCATTTTTACAACCTATGGCTACCCATTACCCTCTTACACCCATCTTGCGTTTTAAATTTACTTACTAACATATTAAATTATAAAAGTTTTGCTCAATAAAACATTTTTCTCTTATATTTTGATTTTCGGCCGATCCTTCCCGTTTTGCTATTTTTGGCCCGTCTTTCCCGTTTTGTTATTTTTGGCCCGTCTTTCCCGTTTTGTTATTTTCGGGTCATCTTCTCGGCCCACCTTCTCATTTAAAATTTTTGTAATCTTCGGACCTCTATCTCTCTTCTTCCCCGTGTCTCGGGCTCTTCTCTACACGTTATTTCCAAAATTTCCAGTCATCCTCCCTCTTCTTTTATACACTTCTGATCCTGTAAAATTCAAAGAGAAAAACGCAACGTGCCTGCAAGATAACTTATCACCCTATTACCCTTGTCCCTTGTTAAACTTATATTATTTATAATTTCTTCGTTCCCTCCCATTCTCTATGGCATTCCTATTCGGCTTTACTATTCTTTTTAAGTTATTACGTGATAACTTAAGCATTGAACCGCAAAGCCAGCAGACACTACCCGGTGGAAGACGAATTATCTATGAACTAAGCATTGGACCGCAAAAACAGTTTATGGTATATGAACTTATCAAGACGAATTTTCTATAAGCTACATTATTTAACTCCATAGGATTATCGGATTAAAAACAGAAGTCTCCTTCTTAACAACTTCATCCTGCAAGAAAATCCAAATACAAATTTATACATATGCACCATTCTGCCAAGACTGCTCTAGTTGTGCAAAAAAAAACTAACACATACAAATGGCTCAACCTCCACCCTTCCTATTCCTTAAACTTTTATTAATATAACACTAAACTTGTGTGAAACTTAAGCATTTAATAATATAAAGATAACCAAGTAGTTTTATAACACCTTGGTAGGGCTGAAGTATCACTTCCGTAGGGCGTGACTGCAAGAAGAAAAAAATTCCAACACTTACCTTTTGCCTTCTATTTTCCTTTTTGGACTTGCTTTGCTAGGACAGAAATTCCCTGCAATGTCGGATTCCCGCACGAAAATTCCAACAGGAGATTAAGTCTTTATCATAGCTTCGTAGGCTGTTTATTTGTTCTAATATAAGGAAATCCCATTTTATCTAAACATGCTATTCCCTTTAGTTTATGTGGCATGGATTACATGTTATATTCTGTATCTCCTCTAGTGGAGCCTATTCTAGATAGGCTATCCGCTAGATTATTAGCTTCTCTATATATATGTGTTATTGAGGCCTTCAGTTCCTCCAAAAGGCTAAGAATTACTTCTAGATCCTCTTCATATCTCCATAATATTTTCTTGTTAATTACTGTTTCGACTAATAATTTCGAGTCTACCTGAACTTCTATATTTTTAAAATTTAGCTGCTTACATATCTCTAACCCTGATTTCAATGCTTTAATTTCTGATTCTAGGGCCGAGGAGGCTCTACTAGATCTGGTGAAAGCTTTCTTTACTGTCCCTGTATGATTTCTTATTACCCCACCTCCTCCTGCTATTCCAGTGTCCCTGCTAAAACTACCATCCGTATTAAGTGAAAATTTGCCAACCGGTGGAGTGTTCCAATGTATACATTTAGCCAATTGTTGTTTTATAACTTTGTAAGTGAGATCTCATGTTTTCTCAAGCTTCTTTTCTTGTTTCTTTTCCTCTATTTTTATAGGTTTCATTATTGATATATTACTTAACTCCTTTCTAATATCTTTTATAATTTCTGTTAAATTCATCCTTTTATTTTCAAATTTACTTTTGTTTCGAGATTTTCATATGCACCAAATAATTAGATGCGGTAAATTCTGATTAAGCCATTTTCTGGTGGGGCTTTTCGTGTTTTCACTTTCTCATTTTTTAACTTTATCCATTAATCCATCATCTTTATTACATATTCTTTTTTCCCCTTCCATCTCTCTCCATATTTCCGCTGCAATTGGCCCATTGGAAAATAAATGATCGGTTGTTTCAACTTCTTGTGAACAGCATTCACATCTTGATACCATTTTTATCCCTTTTTTTGTACATTCTTATCTACCGGTATAGCATTCATTAGAGCCTTCCATGTGAAGGAACGCATTTTTTGTGGGACGTTTTCTTGCCATACTCATTTGAATAAAGTTTGAGCCGGTTTTTTCTTTCTTACCAGATCTTTTGCCGACTTGAGAGAGAAGTTTCCTTGTGGTGTTAAAGTTCATTTCCAGCCACTCTTCTTTAGTGTGGAGTGTGAGTCTACTATCTCTTTTTATTTTTCCATTGTCTTCCAGCTGTTCGAAGCTTTCTTAGGGCTCTTATTCTTATTATCTAAATATTTTGTTCGCATGTATTTAGCCCAAAGATTATCACTTTCTTTAAGTCTCCACCAGCCTTTATAATCCCAGGCAGCTGCCGAGTCCTGAAGGCTCATTAGACCTAATCCTGCTTCCTCTTTCGGATAACAGATGCTTTTCCAGTCCTTCCAGTGTAATTTGTTTTTACCTTCTTTTTTACCCCATAAGAAGTTAGCCATTTCTGATTCGAGTTTTTTAATAAATTTTTTAGGGGGGTGTATGACTGATAAAATATGTGTTAGTGTACTTTGTAAAAAAAAGAGAGCAGCGTTATCCTCCCCCCAAATCCCAGGAGCTCTTCTTTGCATCCTGCTATTTTCTTTCTTAGCTTATCTTGAAAGTAAGTTAGATATTCATCCTTCAACCTACCCTCATATATCAGACAACCTAGGTACATTAATGCCCCTTTAATTTCTAAGAAGCCTGTGATATTTTTGATTTTATCTACTAACTTTAATTTTGCATTTTTAGCAAGCATAAACTGACATTTACTTTTATTTACAATTTGACCTGTCTCTTTTTCAAATATTTGAAGAAGATCCATAAGATTCATTAATGACTTTGTACTAGCATTTGTAAAAATTATAAGGTCATCCACGTAGGCTAAACAGCCTATTCTGGGTGTATTCCTTGGTTGTCTGAATGACATTATTTTACCTTCGGATATTCTCTTATTCAAGTTTCGAATTAATAATTCTAAGTATATATCAAAAAGAAGGGGGGATAACGGATCCCCTTGCCTTATACTTCTATTTGGTTTAAATTCCTCACTTATCTTTCCATTTACAAGGACTCTTACCTAAGTACTTGAAATGCATCTATATATTAGATCTATGGTTAGCTCAGAGAAACCGAACCTTCTCAGCACAAAACAAAGGGTATCTCATTCTACTCTATCAAAGGCTTTCGATAGATCTAGCTTAACCACTAAATTTTTTCCTCTTGATTTACCTCCTATTTATTTCATCATTTCTGATGTAAGTTTTATATTTTCAATCATTAATCTATTCTTAACAAAACCCATTTGTTCCTGAGATATTATTGAAGGTAAAATTAAGCTTAGTCTATTTTTGTAATATTTTTGCTAAAATTTTATAAATAGCATTGCATAAACTTATAGGTCTGTAATCCTCGCATTTCTGTGGTGATTCTTTTTTTGGAATTAATACTATAAAAGATTTTGCCCATGATTTTGGGATTTCCGCACCTACAAAAAAACTTGCAATTGCGGGGACTAGCTCAGTTTTAACCGTATGCCAATTTGACTGGAAAAAGTAATTATTCCAACCATCCGGTCCTGCTGCACTCTCTTTTTCAAGATTGAAGACCGCCTCTTTAACTTCTGGTTCTTCTGGGATCAATTCCATTAAATGATTTTGAGCTTCCGTAATGGTTGCCCTAATCTCATGCATTAGAGAATTGTCTGTCCTACGTGACTGACTGCATAATTGGTTTTTAAAAAAATTTTTAAAAAGAGTTCCTATTTCCTTTTCATCTTCTACCCATTTTCTTTCTTCATTTATTAGTCCTTTAATTTTATTCTTTTGAGATTTTATTTTAGTCATATTATAAATGAATTTAGTATTACGGTCACCATCTTTTAACCATTTAATCTTTGCACGTTGTTTCCAATAAATTTCTTCCATGTGTAATTTCAATCTTAGTTCTCCTTTAGCCTTACTTAGTTCTATCCGAGTTTCATCATTATTAATGGAGTCAAAATCTTGTTTCAGCTTGGATACTTTTTCTTTTACTTTTTTTAGCTCCTGATTTAATTTTCCAAAGACCTCTTTGTTCCATGTTTTAAAGCAAGGTTTTAGCCTCAGAAGCTTAATTGATAGAACTTGCATCAGCTTGCCCTCTGCTGGCTCTTTCCAAGACTCTTTGACGAGGCTTTCATAGCTTGCATGCTTTACCCACAAATTTCGGAATTTAAAATTAGACGTATTACCCTGATTTCTTTGTATCGTGATAAGCAGTGGGCTATGGTCAGAACAAGTTCTATTTAAGTGTCTAAGCCCTATAATCCCTTGTGAGGTGACCCACTTTGTGTTACACATTATCCTATCCAAGCGAGCTCAGATGACTTCTCTTTTTTGCCAGTTATTATACCAGGTATATCTCGAACCAGTGAAATCTATTTCCATTAGATTAGTAATAGCTATTGTGTCATTAAATTGTTTCATGGCTACCTTATCCGGTGGTTTGCCACCTTTCTTTTCTTGAGGGCTTCTAATTATATTAAAGTCGCCTCCTATGATCCAAGGTGAGTTTCTACTTGCTATATCTTTCATTTCCTCCCATAGAGCTAACCTAGATTGTTTATCATTTTTTGCATAAACTGCTGAAATTATTTGATCCATGTTCTTATCTAATTTGAAGTGTACTATTTGTTCAGTATCTTTTAATATTTCAATTTTCAGCTTATTGTGCCATAATATCCAAAGTTTACTATTTAAATTAGCATAAGCCTTATTAAAACCTAAAATTTCTCTATATTTATTTAATTGATCTTGCAGGACCATTGGCCCTGCAATAATCATTAATGATATTTTATGTTCTTTAATTAAAAGTCTTAATCTATTTATCATGGGGCTATTAGCTACCCCCCTAACATTCCAATATAGGCATCTATCCATTAAAACCTAATTTGGCTTGAGCTCGAGTTGTACACTTGGATTCATAAGACATGTTAGCATATTTTTTCGTATATCTTACTGTTTTAGGAGTGTGAGTATTTTTATGCCTAATCTCATTATATTTTACCTGTTTTCCAATCACCATGGTCATTTGCTTCAGGGCCTCCATAGATTGGGTTCTTGAGAGATTCCCCCAAGCTTCATTATAAATATATATATCATCCTTTGCTTTCACCTCAGGCTCTTCTTGAGATACATCACCCATATTAATTGAAGGACAACTAAAAATTACCGATTCATCTTCAGGGAAGTCCAGAAGATCCTCGTTTATCCACGCATAATCTTCAAGTTTTTATTTCAATACGATTCTGGTTTTAGATGTTTTTTTATGTTTTCTCCTGTGTTTTACCTCCTCCCATCCTTTATTTAAGCTATCCTCCTTCTCTATCTTCAAGTTAGCCTCTGTCGGGATTACTTCTACTTGATTATTCTTTGGGTAATTTGCTGGAAAACATGGGATACCTCCACTGTCCAGCTCTCCCTTCGGCTAGATATTTTGCTTGTGAAGAGGGGCCTCCTCTTTCCTTATCCATTGCATTACCTTCTTACCTCCTCCTTCATGCCGCTGCCCATTGTTCTGCGCATCTTCCCCCACCTTGCACGATAGATTTTCATGCCCGAGCCTCTTACAACTTAGGCAGTAAGGAGGAAGGCTTTCGGGGATGACAGTTTGCCAAAAACCCTCGGCCTGTTCACCTTCACCACTGCCTATCCATATTTTGTCGGGTAGTTTAGTCAAGAGGTTAAGCTCGACACATACACGAGCTTTATTCGGCCTTGACATGGCTACTGTGGCTTCGTCCAGTAGCATGGGTTTTCCCAAACACGACGAAATCGCATAGAGAGACGTTTCAGAGAATAAATGTAATGATAGAAACGGCGATGTAAACCATATCGGGGCTATAGGCGCCTCTTCCAGAGGAGTGAAATCCTTTGTCCACTTCAGTATACGCATGGGGAAGCCGTCGACTTGCCATAATCCCCGCTGCCATAGGCGATATTGATCCTCCAGTAGAGAGCATTACAGCACGACATGTTTGGCGTCGAAATCAGCGAACTTCACCTTCCCCTTAAGTTTTAAATTATCGATAAATTTCTGAACTCCAATCGCACGAGGCATGCCGTGGGAGAACTTACTGACGAGCGTGTATTTGAAAGGTTCTAAGAGCCTTCGAGTTTCTTCGGCAGAGAAGATGATAACCGGGAGCCCGTTTTTGTTCCCGTGAGTTCATAAAATCGGCGAGGTCCCTTTCACAATTGAGGCAAAAGACTTATTGTTAAATAATAAGTCGGTTTTTCCATTCTCACCTTGAATAGAGCTTGATTTGAGCAACAATGGAGAGTTTCTCTCTCTAGAAAATGGGATTTTCTCTCTCTAGAAAGTGAGAGCGTTTTTTGAAAAAGGCATTTCTTTCTCCATTTCTTTACACTTAATGTTTATTCTTGGTCTCAAATGTATAGTGAATGATAGAAAAAGATTGATTATGGGCAAGATAATTCATTTCCTCCATTTTGAGCAATAATTCAAACCTTTCTTCCTAATGATGAAGATTTCTCTCTATTGATTTCGAATTTTCTCTCTATAGAATTGAGTGATTCTCCAAAGTCTTTTTTCTTATTCTTCTTATTATTTTTATTCTTCTTATTATTCTTATTCTTCTTATTCTACTAATCCTATTTATTTTATTATTCTTCTTATTCTTCTAATTCTTCTTATGATTCTTATTTTTCATTTTATTCTTATTCTATTTATACTTCTTATTCTTCTTTTTCTTCTTATTCTTCTTACTCGTATAGTTCTTATTATTCTTCTAATTCATCTTATTATTCTCTTTCTTCTTTTCTTTATTATTCTTATATTTTTTATTCTTCTAATTCTTCTGATTCTTCTAATTCTTCTTATTCTTCTAATTCTTATTTTTCATCTTATTCTACTTATTCTTCTTATTATTTTTGTTCTTCTTATTCTTCTTATTCTTCGTATTCTTCTTATTCTTCTTTTTCTTATAATTCATCTATTTCTTCTTATTCTTTTTATTCTTCTTATTCTTTTAATTTTAACTATTCTTTTTATTCTTCTTATTCTTCTTATTTTTATTATTCTTCTTATTCATCTTATTCTTCTTATTCTTCTTAGTCATATTATTCTTCTTTTTATTATTATACTTCTTATTCTTCTATTTCTTCTAATTCTTCTTTTTTTCTTTATCTTCTTATACATTTTTTTCATATTCTTCTTATTCTTTTTATTTTTCTTATTCTTCTTATTCTTTTTATTTTAGTATTCTTCTTATTCTTCTATTTCTAGATATTCCTTTTTTTCTTATTATTTTTATTATTCTTCTTATTCTTCTAAATAATAATAATATTCTTCTTATTCTTCTTATTCTTCTTATTCTTCTAATTCTTCTAATTCTTCTTATTCTTCATATTCTTAATATTCTTCTTATTCTTCTTATTCTTCTTATTCTTCATTTTCTTCTTATTCTTCTTATTATTTTTATACTTCTAATAGTTCTAATTCTTCTATTTTTTCTTTATTTTTTTTTCTTCTTATTCTTGTTTTTTGTATTCTTCTTATTCTTTTTATTTTTCTTATTCTTCTTACTCTTTTTATATTTCTTATTTTCTTATTATTCTTTTTCTTCTTATTCTTTTTATTCTTCTTTTTCTTTTTTCTTCTTATTCGTCTATTTCTACATATTATTCATTTTCATATTATTCTTATTATTCATCTTATTTTTATTATTCTTCTAAATCTTCTTATTTTTTTATTCTTCTTATTCTTCTTCTTTTTCTTTTTTTTTCTTATTCTTCTTATTCATCTTATTTTGTTTATTATTCTTATATTGTTTATTCTTCTTATTCTTCTTATTCTTATTATTCTTCTTATTCTTCTTATTCTTCTTATCCTTCTTAGTCTTCTTCTTCTACATATTCTTATTTTCTTCTCATTCATCTTTTTTTCTTATTTTTTTATTCTTCTTATACTTTTAATTCTTCTAATTCTTGTAATTCTTATAATTTTTTTTATTTTTCTTATTTTTCTTATTTTTCTTATTTTTCTTATTTTTCTTCTTCTTATTCTTCTTATTCATTTTATACTTTTTTTAAAAGTTATTATTATTATTATCACCCTCTCTTTTGGCGGAGGAATACTATTTTTACAAACTACTTCTACCCTTAACCCTTTTACACCCATCTAACACCTTAAGCCCTATAATAGGATAATTCAAATTAAAACTAGGCTTGATTATATATTGAACATAGGCCCTAATTTCTATTAAAGATTCTGCCTTGGAGCTTTGGACTTTTGTTTGGGCTTTACCCTAGTCTTAGATTCTCTTCCGTGGGCTTCTTAGAATCCAGCCTTATTCCATATTCTTTGATCGCTTTGGTCGTGCTTCTGCCCCTTCAAATCCCTGCTCGCTTTACTTATGCGATAATCCTTGCCATGTCACAAGTTTCGGCTTGCTCCTATTCTCTTTCGCCTTTCTTTCCAAGCTTAGACAGGTGGGTATACAGACCATGCTTATAGATACATTACCATATAGACTCCCATAAGATTAAATTCATTACAGACTCCGTAAAACCAGACTCCTTACCGTATAGACACGAACCATTACTATAGGCTCCTCATTACAGGCGAGACACTTATTACCATACAGAATCCTTACCCACTCCCGCAAAACTAGACTCCATAAACGCTAGCAGATAGAAGGCATTATCCATTTGCTTCTCTTCTTCTTTTCGCTTAGTGATATACCCTTAACAAACAACTGCATAGACAAACTAAGATACAACATTTATAAACCATAACTGAAATACTTAGTGATTGACTCCACCATCAGCTTCTCCTCGTTTAAGGAGCTCTTATTTCAGCAATACATAACTGCACAGAGAAGTTAAAATCCAGCATGTATAAACCAAAAACCATATACCTTATTACCTTTTGGACTCCCCACAGAACCGAGGATAGTTCCTTCTCTGTCAATGATTAGTTTAAATTAGTAACATGGATTACTTACTTTGTTATAATTGTTTATCCATTTGCTAACTTCCACCTAAAATGCAAGTCAAAGCAAAGCTACAAACAGCATTTTTTAAAAACCAAACCTCTAATATACTTTTTAATTTTCGACCTTTAAACTAGGATTTTTGAATCCTAATATACGGGAATTCAGCTTTATCTAGTTCTATTAACCTTTTACTTTTTCAGGGATCTCATCCCCTTCAAATTCTTGCATTCCTTTTTTCATTCATTCCTCAACTAATTTATCTGCCACCACACTAGCCTCTTTATATATATGCTTAATCTCTCTTTTTAATTCACTTAAAATATTTTTAAAATCTTCAATTTCTTTTTCAAATAGCCATAATTGTAACTTGTTTTGCACAAGCTGAACCAGTATTTTCGAGTCAACTTGTATTTGAATATTTGAGTAATTATTTTCTTTGCAGATTCTTAAGCCATTATGCAGGGCGATTATCTCTGCATGTAACGCAGATGAAGCAGTCCTCGATAATGTAAAAGCTTTTAATACTTTGCCCTCCTCATTTCTTATAACTCCTCCCCCACCTGCCTTCCCCATTTCTCTTTTAAAGCTTCCATCTGTATTAAGCATTAGGCTTTCCTGGCGGGGATTTGTTCCAGCTAACTTTTTTGATGACTGGCATTTTTCTTGCTAGTGTTGTTAAATTCCATGCTCTTCTTCTATCTTCATCCATACTCATTCTTCTCACTTTTATTGGATTGCAAGCAGAAATAAAAGCAATTTCTTTTTTAATTTCTTCCAATATATCTTTAACTTTGATTTCCACATTTTCAAACCTGCTTCTATTTCTAGCTTTCCATAAGCACCAACCCGCTATATGAGGAGTATAGTTTCTAAACCATTTTAATATCTTATTCTTTGTTTGTTTTTTTGACCAAATTTCTAGTCTCTCATTCAGAGACTTTTTACTATTTTTAATTTCTGCTTCAGTCTCTAATATGTGCCATAATTCAACTGCGATCTTGCCTGTAGAGAACAGGTGATCCGCACTTTCTATCTCTAGATGATAGCATTTGCATCTAGATGCTAGTTTAATGCCTTTTTTCTGAATATTTTCATCTACTGGGGTTATATTGGAGATAATTTTCAACATAAACACATTCAGTTTTTGTGGCAGGTCTTTTATCCAAATTTCCTTATAATGCACGGATCTACTATTTCTGATCAGGTCTTTGGCGCTTTTTAATGTGAACTTTCCTCGAGGATTCAACGACCATTTCCACCCACTTTTTGTTGAAATAATGTACTTTTCTACTATGTTTTGTTGTTTCCGCATCAATTTCCAGTTTTGGTAGCTTTTTTAAAATCTTTAAATGCATTATTTCCTAACCCGTATTTGGCTTTCACATATAGCACCCAAATACTTTCATATTTCCTTAGCATCCACCAGTTTTTGCATGCCCAAGCTTTGGCTATATCATTTAGACTTGTAAAGCCTAGACCTGTCTCCTCTTTAGGGTAGCATAAATCCTTCCATTTTTTCCAATGTAATTTATTCTTCCCTTCTTTTTTCCCCCATAGAAAATTAGCCATCTCCCTTTCCAATTTATTTGTGATACTCTTTGGTGGTTGTGCCATCATTAAGACATGTGATAATGATTTATATAACACATGAGTTATTAACGTGATTCTTCCTGCCATATTTAATAGATCTTCTTTCCACCCAGCTATTTTTTTTCTAATCTTTTCTAATAAGAAGGATAGATGATCCTCCTTCATTCTTCCTTCATAAATCGGACATCCCAAGTACATTATAACTCCTTTACTATTCACAAAGCCCGTGATTCCTTTAATTCTTTGCGCTACTTTTTCTGATGCTCTAGCTGCTATCATAAATTGACATTTATTTTTATTTAGCATTTGACCTATTTCTTTTTCTAGCAAGTGCAGTAGCCCCATCAGATTATTCATTGATCTGCTACTAGCATTTGTAAATATAATTACATCATCCGCGTAAGCTAAGCAGCATACCAATGGAGTATTTCTAGGCTGTTTATAAGCTAGAATACTGCCATTTCTAACTTGTTCCTTCAAATTTATTATGAAGATTTCTAAATATATATTGAACAAAGAGGGCGATAACGGATTCCCCTGCCTGAGACCTCTGGATGGTTTAAATTCTTCCCCTGATTTTCCATTTATCAACATTCTAACCCAGGCACTAGATATACATCTATATATAAGATCTATCCAAAATTCTAAGAAACTCATTCTTCTCATTAGATAACATAAAATGTTCCATTCAACCCTATCAAATGCTTTTGACAAGTCTAATTTCATTATTATATTATGTCCTCTAATCTTGGCTCCTAATTCTTTTATCATTTTTTATGTAAGATTAACATTTTCTAATATTGATCTATTTTTAATAAAGCCTGCTTGTTCATGGGAGATTATTTTGGGAAGAATCTTGCTCAATCTATTTTGTAATACTTTAGCTAATATTTTAAAGATGGTATTGCATAAACTATTTGGTCTAAAGTCCTCTCCTTTCTACGGATTATCTTTCTTGGGTATTAACACTATATATGAACTTGCCCAGGATTTTTGAATTTCTGCCCCTGCAAATACCCAGGCTATGGCTGCGATGACTTCTTTATTTATTATGCTCCAGCACCTCTGAAAGAACCCATTATTCCAACCATATGGATTAGCCGAGCTATCTTTGTTGGCATTAAATATTGCCTCTTTCACTCCTTCTCCCGTGGGCAATTCTGATAACATTTTATTATCTTCTTCTGTAACCTTACATTTAATATTTGTTATTAATGTTTGATTCCTATTTGTGTTTGACCCACATAGGTGACTTTTAAAAAGGCTTTCTAATTCATTTCTTATATCTTCATCCTTTTCTATCCACTCTTCATTAGCTCTTTTAATACATTTTATGCCTAATCTTTGATTTTTAACCTTTGCCATTGTGTTAAAAAACTTTGTGTTTTTATCTCCATCTTTCAACCATTTTATTTTAGCTTTTTGTTTCCAGAATACCTCTTCCATATGCATTTTAAGTCTTAATTTAGCTTTAGCTTTACTCAATTCTATATTGGTTATAATATCTTGTTTATTTTCATAGTCTATTTCTAGGGCTGATACTTTCTGTTCTGTTTCTTGAATATTTTTAAATATATTACCAAAAACCTCTTTATTCCACTTATTAAGGGCCTGGCGCAATGCTCGGAGTTTTTCCCCTAGTTTTTGCATGGGATTACCCAATGAAGGTTTCCCCCATGTATCATTAACTATGGCCTCAAAGTCTTTGTGCATACCCCACATGTTTTGAAAAATAAAGCCCCCATGTCTCTTCTTCCTTGTTTGAAATGTCACTAGTAGCGGGCTATGATCTGAACAGGTTCTGTTTAAGTATTGAACTTTGGTTTCCCCCATCCTGTCCAGCCACTGCGCATTAATTAATACCCGATCTAGCCTAGACCAGATTGCTCCACTTTTCTTCCAATTATTACACCATGTGTAATTTGATCCAAGGTACTCTATCTCCATTAATCTTGCAGATGCAATGGCCTCATTAAATTGAGTTATTGCTGCCAGATCTGGTGACCTACCTCCCATTTTTCTGTAATATTTCTAATTACATTAAAGTCACCTCCTATTATCCACAGGGACTTCAAAGTTGATCATCTCATGCTAGAGTATTTTCCTTTCTTCCTTCGAGTTGCTCGCATAAACTATCGAAATAACCGTATCAGCTTGCATACCTATTTTAAAGCTAACTATTCGATCATTTTCTATTATAATTTCCAGATCCATACAGTTTTCCCACATAATCCATAACTTACCGTTCTTATTTGAAAAAGCTTTTTGAAAGCCTATCTTTGCCCAATATTTATCAATCTGATTTTTATTTACCATTGGTTCCGCTAATGCAATTATTTTAAGTTTATGAATTTTAATTAAATTTCTAATTCTATTTAACGTAGGAGTGTTCGCTACTCCCCTTATATTCCAATATAAGCAATTCATTTTAAGTAAATTTAGATTGAGCTCTTGTGATGTATTTTGATTCATATTTCATGTTTAAATATTTTTTCATGTTCCTCATAGACTTGCTTGAGCTCGGTGGGGCTTGCTCTAGCTTCTTTGGCATAAATAATTTTTCTAGACTCAATTCTAATTTTCTTATTTTCTCCAAGGCTTTTTCCTTGCTATTAAGTACATAATTGCAAGGCTATTTTTTCAGCCCCAAATCATCAAGTGGTGCCTGAAAATCCAGCTTGTTGCCTTCATTAATGCTGCTGGCTAATGGCCAACTTTTCACCTCCACTTCCTCTTCTGAAAATAAGTCGTTCTCGGCCCAATTGTGTTGCTCTATATGTTTTAAAAAATCATTTCTCCTCCTTCTAGACACTGTTTTGTTCTTCCCTATTCTTCCTTCCCCTTCCTCCTCCCTTGGCATCTTTTCCAGCCATTTATTAATCTCATCCCTCTTATCTATACTTAAATCTCTCTCCTCTCTCCTTCCCACCACTCTTCCTAGCCCATCTCTCTCCTCTCCTTCCTTCCTATCGTTTTCTCTCTCTTCTCTCGGTTCTTTCTCCCCTTCCCATTCTCTCTTTCACCCCCTCTTCTAACTTCTCTCCTCCCTCTTGGCTCGTTTCTGCCTCGCCATTCCTACGCTCTTTCCTTACCCAAGCTTTCTCCTTTATCTTCCTCGGGTTTATCAGCATACAATCTTCTTCTACATGACCCATTTTAAGGCAACTAAGACAATAATGAGGCATGTTTTCAGGAACTATTTCCTGCCAAAATCCATACTTTAGTCTCTGCCTATCCATATCATATTTGGAAGAGGCTTCTTGCAGTTAACCTCAATGAGGATTTTAGATGCGCTTGGTCTCGTCATGTAAGCTGTGGCCTCATCAATCAGCCACGGCTTACCAATGCATAATGTAATGGAGTGTAAAAAATGTTTGCTAAATAGATGTGTAGGTAGTTTCGGCAAAGCAAACCATACCAGGGCATGGGCAGGCTGCCTCGGCTGGTGAGAAATCGGGCGACCATTTGAGGATGCGCATGGGATAACCAGCCACGCTACACTACCCTCTAATCCATAACCTCAGGAAGTCATCTTCTTCCTTAAGTTGAAATAAAACATGCTTCCCGTCATATATAGCTATTTTCACAACCTGCCTTAGTTTCAATGCCGCAATAAATGCATATATGTCTACGTAGCTCAGCTTGCCATGAGAAAACTTCCCAATAAGTGTTAGCTTGAAAGGCTCAGCAAGTTTTTGGAAATCCTCTTCGGTAAGCAACACTACAGGCGATGCTTCATTTGCGTCAAAGCTCAGAAACAGGAGCGCGGTCTCCTTGGTAATTGAACTGAAAGATTTTTTGTTGAATAAATGATTCGAACCATCCATTTTTGTGCCAAATTGAGCTCAAATCGCAAACAATGGCAGTTTCTCTTTCTAGAATTGAACTTTCTCTCTCTAGAAGTTGAGAGGAAACCCTTCTAAACAATGACTTATTCTTTTTATACTTTTTATTCTTCTTATTCTTTTTAATCTTCGTATTCTTTTTATTCTTCTTAATCATCTTATTCTTTGTATTCTTAATATATATTTTTTTCTTTTTATTCTTTTTATTCTTCTTATGCTCCTTAAAATTTTTATTCTTCTGATTCTTTTTATTCTTCTTATTCTTCTTAATCTTTGAATTCTTTTTATTCTTTTATTCTTATTATTCTTATTATTCATCCGATTCTTCTTATTCTGATTATTCTTATTATTCTTCTTTTTCAGCTAATTATTCGTATTCTTTTTATTCTTTTTATTCTTCTTATTCTTCTTATTATTTTTATTATTCTTATTTTTTTTATTCTTCTTATTTTTTTATTCTTCTTATTTTTATTATTCTTATTATTATTATTCTTCTTCTTATTCTTCTTATTCATCTTATTCTTCGCATTCTTTTCATTCTTCTCATTCTTCTTATTCTTCTCATTCTTCTTATTCTTCTAATTCTTCTTATTCTTCTGATTCTTATTATTCATCTCATTCTTCTTATTCTTCTCATTCTTCATATTCTTCTCATTCTTCTTATTCTTCACATTTTTCTTATTCTTCTTATTCTTTTTATTCTTTTTATTCTTCTCATTATTATTATTATTATTATTATTATTCTTATTCTTATTCTTATTCTCTTTTGATTCTTCTAATTCTTCTTAATCTTATTATTTTTCTTATTTTTCTTATACTTATTATTATTATTATTATGCTTCTTATGCTTCTAATTCTTTTAATTCTTCTTATTTTTTCATTCTTTTTTCTTCTTATTCTTTCTATTCTTCATTTTCATATTTTTCTTATTAATCTTATTATTCTTTATATTCTTCTTATTCTTCTTATTCTTATTTTTCATATTATTCTTGTGATTCTTTTTATTCTTTTTATTCTTTTTATTCTTCTTATCTTCTTATTCATCTTATTCTTCTAATCTTCTTATTCTTTTATTATTATTATTATTATTCTTTTTATTTTTCTTATTCTTCTTATTTTTATTATTTTTCTTATTCTTCTTATTCTTGTTATTCTTCTTATTCTTCTAATTCTTCTAATTCTTCTTATACTTCTTATTCTTCTAATTCTTCTAATTCTTCTAATTCTTCTTATACTTCTTATTGTTCTTATTGTTATCATTCTTCTTATTCTTCTCATTTTTCTTATTCTTCTTATTCTTCTTATTCTTTTCATTCTTCTTATTCTTCTCATTCTTCCTATTCTTCTCATTCTTTTTATTCTTCTTATTCTTTTTATTCTTTTTATTCTTTTCATTCTTATTATTATTCTTATACTTCTTATTCTTATTCTCTTCTGATTCTTCTAATTCTTCTTAATCTTGTTATTTTTCTTATTGTTCTTATGCTTCTTATTCTTATTTTATTATTATTATTATTATGCTTCTTATTCTTCTAATTCTTCTAATTCTTCTTATTTTTTCATTCTTCTTTTTCTTCTTATTCTTCCTATTCTTCCTTTTCATATTTTTGTTATTAATCTTACTATTCTTTGTATTCTTCTTATTCTTATCTTTCATATTATTCTTGTGATTCTTTTTATTATACTTATTATTCTTATCTTCTTATTCATCTTATTCTTATTATCTTCATATTCTTCATTTTTTATTATTCTTCTTATTATTTTTATTCTTTTTAATCTTCTTATTCTTCTTATTTTTCTTATTCTTCTTATCTTTCTTATTCTTATTATTCTTCTAATTCTTCTAATTCTTCTATTTATTCTTATTCTTCTTATTCTTCTTATTCTTCTTATTCTTCTTACTCTTCTTATTCTTCTTACTCTTCTTATTTTTCTATTTCTTCTTATTCTTTTATTTCTTCTTATTCTTCTTATTTTTATTCTTGCTCATCTTATTCTTCTTATTCTTCTTATTCTGCTTATTCTTCATATTCTTAATATTCTTCTTATTCTTCATATTCTTTTTATTTTTTATTTTCTTCTTATTCTTCTTATTATTTTTATACTTCTAATAGTTCTAATTCTTCTATTTTTTCGTTATCTTTTTTTTCTTCTTATTCTTGTTTTTTGTATTCTTCTTATTCTTTTTATTTTTCTTATTCTTCTTATTCATTTTTTATTTTTTATTTTCTTATTCTTCTTATTCTTCTTATTCTTATTTTTCTTCTTATTCTTCTATTTCTACATATTATTTTTTATTCATATTATTGATATTATTCTTCTTATTTTTATTATACTTCTAAATCTTCTTATTTTTTTTTCTTGTTATTCTTCTTTTTTTCTTATTTTTTTTCTTATTCTTTTTATTCTTCTTACATCTTATTTTGTTTATTATTCTTATTTTTATTCTTCTTATTCTTCTTATTCTTCTTATTCTTCTTATCATTCTAAGTCTTCTTCTTCTACATATTCTTATTATTATTATTTTCTTCTCATTCATCTTTATTTCTTATTCTTCCTATTTTTCTTATTCTTTTTATTCTTTTTATTCTTTTTATTCTTCTTATACTTTTAATTCTTCTTATTCTTGTAATAATAATTATTATTATTTTTCTTATTTTCCTTATTCTTATTCTTCTTATTCTTCTTATTTTTCTTCTTCTTCTTATTATTCTATTTATACTTTTTATTCTTCTTATTCTTCTTATTCTTTTTAATCTTCGATTCTTTTTATTCTTCTTATTCTTCTTATTCTTTTTATTCTTATTATACTTTTTTTCTTTTTATTCTTTTTATTCTTCTTATGCTTATTAGAATTTTTATTCTTCTAATTATTTTTATTCTTCTTATTCTTAATAATCTTCTAATTCTTTTTATTCTTTTATTCTTATTATTCTTATTATTCTTATTATTCTTATTATTCTTATTATTCTTATTATTCTTATTATTCTTATTATTCTTATTATTCATCTGATTCTTCTTATTCTGATTATTCTTATTATTCTTCTTTTTCTTCTAATTATTCGTATTCTTCTTTTTCTTTTTATTCTTCTTATTCTTCTTATTATTTTTATTATTCTTATTTTTTTTTCTTTTATTTTTCTTATTCTTATTATTCTTATTATTCTTTTTATTCATATTATTCTTCTTATTCCCCATATTCTTCTTATTCCTCATATTCTTCTTATTCTTCTTATTAGTCTTTTTCTTCTTATTCTTTTTATTCTTCTCATTCTTCTTATTCTTCTCCTTCTTCTTATTCTTCTCATTCTACTTATTCTTCTCTTTTTTCTTATTCATCTTATTCTTTTTATTCTTTTTATTCTTCTCATTCTTCTTATTCTTCTCATTCTTCTTATTCTTCTCATTCTTCTTATTCTTTTTATTCTTTTTATTCTTTTTATTCTTCTCATTCTTATTATTATTCTTATTCTTCTTATTCATATTCTCTTCTGATTCTTCTAATTCTTCTTAATCTTGTTATTTTTCATATTGTTCTTATACTTCTTATTCTTATTTTTTTTCTTATTATTTTGATGCTTCTTATTATTCTAATTCTTCTTATTCTTCTTATTTTTTTCATTCTTCTTATTCTTCTTATTTTTTTCATTCTTCTTATTCTTCTTATTCTTCCTATTCTTCTTTTTCATAATTTTCTTATTAATCTTATTATTCTTTATATTCTTCTTATTCTTCTTTTTCATCTTATTCATCTTATCTTCTTATTCTTCTTTTTTTATTATTCTTCTTATTCTTTTTAATCTTTTTTATTCTTTTTATTCTTCTTATTTTTATTATTTGTATTATTCTTCTTATTCTTATAATTCTTCTTATTCTTCTTACTCTTCTTATTCTTCTTATTCTTCTCATTCTTCTTACTCTTCGTATTCTTCTCATTCTTCTTATTCTTCTTATTCTTTTCATTCTTCTCATTCTTTTTATTCTTCTCATTCTTCTTATTCTTCTCATTCTTCTTATTCTTCTCATTCTTCTTATTCTTCTCATTCTTCTTATTCTTCTCATTCTTCTTATTCTTCTCATTCTTCTTATTCTTCTTATTCTTTTTATTCTTTTTATTCTTCTCATTCTTATTATTATTCTTATTCTTCTTATTCTTATTCTGTTCTGATTCTTCTTAATCTTGTTATTTTTCATATTGTTCTTATACTTCTTATTCTTATTTTTTTTCTTATTATTATGATGCTTCTTATTATTCTAATTCTTCTTATTCTTATTTTTTTCATTCTTCTTTTTTTTCTTATTCTTCCTATTCTTCTTTTTCA
The DNA here is from genome assembly GCA_029783825.1 of Sapria himalayana. Taxonomy (NCBI): domain Eukaryota; kingdom Viridiplantae; phylum Streptophyta; class Magnoliopsida; order Malpighiales; family Rafflesiaceae; genus Sapria; species Sapria himalayana. The sequence continues at coordinate 1,241,980 of JAREIK010002563.1, read as the reverse complement.
TATTTTTCTTATTAATCTTATTATTCTTTATATTCTTCTTATTCTTCTTATTCATCTTATTCATCTTATCTTTTATTCTTCTTTTTTTATTATTCTTCTTATTCTTTTTAATCTTTTTTATTCTTTTTATTCTTCTTATTTTTATTATTTTTAGTATTCTTCTTATTCTTGTTATTCTTCTTATTATTATAATTCTTCTAATTCTTCTTATTCTTCTTGCTCTTCTTATTCTTCGTATTCTTCTCATTCTTCTTACTCTTTGTATTCTTCTCATTCTTCTTTTTCTTCTTATTCTTTTCATTCTTCTCATTCTTTTAATTCTTCTCATTCTTCTTATTCTTCTCATTCTTCTTATTCTTCTCATTCTTATTATTCTTCTTATTCTTTTTATTCTTTTTATTCTTCTCATTCTTATTATTATTCTTATTCTTCTTATTCTTATTCTTCTTATTCTTATTCTGTTCTGATTATTCTAATTCTTCTTATTCTTTTTATTTTTCATATTGTTCTAATTCTTCTTATTCTTATTTTCTTCTTATTCTTATAATTCTTATTTATCTTATTATTTTTTTTATTGTTCTTATACCTATTATTATTATTATTATTATTATTATTATTATGCTTCTTATAATTGTAATTGTTCTAATTCTTTTTTTTCTTCTTATTTTTTCATTCTTCTTTTTCTTCTTATTCTTCCTTTTCATATTTTTATTGTTAATATTATTATTTTTCTTATTCTTCTTATTCTTCTTATTATTCTTTTTCATATTATTATTGTGATTCTTTTTATTTATTTTATTATTCTTATTTTCTTATTAATCTTATTATTCTTATCTTCTTATTCTTCCTTTTTTTTTATTATTCTTCTTATTCTTTTTATTCTTTTTTTTATTCTTCTTATTCTTCTTATTTTTATTATTTTTCTTATTCTTCTTATTCTTCTTATTCTTCTAATTTTTTTAATTCTTCTTATTCTTCTTTTTCTTCTTATTATTCTTTTTAATATTATTCTTGTGATTCTTTTAATTCATTTTATTCTTCTTATCTTTTTATTCATCGTATTATTCTTATCTTCTTATTTTTCCTTTTTTTTATTATTCTTCTTATTCTTATTATTTTATTTTATTCTTCTTATTCTTCTTAATTTTCTTATTCTTCTTATTCTTCCTATTCTTCTTATTCTTCTTATTCTTCTATATTTTCTAATTCTTCTTATTCTTCTCATTCTTCTTATTCTTCTTATTTTTCTTAATCTTCTTATTCTTCTTATTCTTATTATTCTTCTTTTTTTTCTTATTCTTCTTTTTCTACTTATTCTTCTTATTCTTCTTTTTATTTTTATTCAACCTTTTCTTCTTTTTCTTTTTATTCTTCTTATTCTTATTATTCTTCTTATACTGATTTTTCTTCTTATTCTTCTATTTCTTCTAATTCTTTTTTTTCTTTTATCTTCTTTATCTTCTTATACATTTTTTTCATATTCTTCTTATTCTTTTTATTTTTCTTATTCTTATTATTTTTCGTATTCTTCTTATTCTTCTTATTCTTCTATTTCTACATATTTTTTTTCTTATTATTTTTATTATTGTTCTTATTCTTTTAAATCTTATTATTCTTATTATTTTTTTTATCCTTCTTATTCTTCTTATTCTTCTTATTCGTCTTATTCTTCTTATTCTCTTTATTTTGTTTCATCTTCTTATTTTTCTTATTCTTTTAATTCTTCTTATTCTACTTTTTCTTATTATTCTTCTTTTCTTCTCATTCTTATTTTCTTCTTATTCTTCATATTTCTTTATTCTTTTTATTCTGTTTATTCTTTTTATTCTTTTAATTCTTCTAATTTTTCAAATCCTTCTAATTCTTTTAATTTTTATTATTCTTTTTATTTTTCTTATTCATATTATTCTTCTTATTTTATTATTATTATTATTATTATTATTTTCATTATTCTTATTCTTCTTATTCTTCTTATTCTTTTTATTATTTTTTTATTTTTATTCTTCGTATTTTTTTCATTCCTCAATTTCTTTTTGTTATTTTTTTTCTTTTATTCTTCATATTTTTTTTATTCTTCTTATTCTTCGTATTCTTTTTTTTTCTTATTCTTCATATTCTTCTTATTCTTCTTATTCTTTTTATTTATCATGTTCTTCTTATTCTGATTATTTTTCTTATTCTTTTTATTCTTCTTATTTTTATTATTATTCGTATTATTTTTATTTTTCTTAATTTTTCATACTTCTTATTCTTCTTATTCTACTTATTCTTCTTTTTCTTCTTTTTTGTCTTATTCTTCTTTTTATTCTTATATTCTAATACTGCTTATTCTTCTTATTCTTCTTATTCTTCTTATTCTTATTATTCTTCTTATTTTTCTTATTTTTCTCATTCATCTTACTCTTCTTATTCTTCTTATTCATCTTATTCTTCCTTTTCTTCTTATTCTTAATATTCTTTGTATACTTCTTTTTCTTCTTATTCTTCTTATATTTTGTATTCTACTTATTCTTCTTATTTTTTTTTATTCTTATTAAATTGTTATTTTTCTTATTCTTTATTTTTTTCTAATTCTTCTAAATTTGCTTATTCTTCTAATATATCTAATTCTAATTATTCTTCTTATTTTTCTAATTTGTATTATTCTTCTTATTTTTTATATTTTCTAATTCTTATAAATTCTTGTAATTCTTTTTATTATACTTATTATTTTAATTCTTATTATTATTCTTATTCTTTTAATTCTTATTATTCTACTTTTTTTTCTTTTTTTTCTTATTCTTATAATTCTTATTATTCTACTTTTTTTTCATTCTAATACTTCTTATTTTTCTTATTCTTCTTATTCTTTTTATTATTCTTATTCTTTTTATTCTTTTTATTCTTATTCTTCTACTACAAGAATATCTAAATTTAGCTAGGAAAATTTAGCTATAGATCATTCCCTTTCTATATTTGGATGGATTAGCTTGAGAATATCAAGGGATTTTTGATTTTACTTTGATATTAAAATTTGTGACCGATTAGTGGTGGATTAGCGACGGATTAGCGATGGATTATCGATGAAGTTGGTCGATTGAAAATTTCCATTGTTATTTTTTTCATAAATTTCTGCACAAAGAAAAGTATGAAACATAATGATGGATTTTTGATAGATTTTCCCTTGCTAATTAGATTCGAACAAAATTTGTCGCTAATATGTTTTTAAATTCCGCACAAAGTAAAGCAAGGAATTTAGCTACGGATTTAACAATGGATTTTCCCTAGTTAATTATATCCGGACATAATCCATCATTAATATGTTCGTATATTCCATGCAAATAAAAGCAAAGAATTTTGCGACTAATTTAGCGATGGATTTAATGACGGATTTATAAAAGATTTTTCCTAGCTAATTAGATTGAGACATTCCATCGCTAACTAATTATCAAAAAAAAATTTTCATATTTTATATTTTATTGCAAGTGATTATTCTTTAATTTTTTTTTTCAAAATATATCAATTTAGCTTCGGATTTTTCCCTAGCTATTTGGTTTGAGTATAATTTTCAATACTAATCTTTATTGATTTTATTTTTTTAATAATCTATTTAATTTTGTATATTAAAGTTATTCATGCCTTTGTCTATAGATCAACGATCCTTGTAAGACACATTCTCCTCATATAATTATAAAAATAGGTTATTATAAATAAATAATTTAAAAAATTTATAAATATAAAAAATTTTAATATTAATAAAGACTACAATAACTATTAAAAAGACTATAATAACTTTTAATAAAGACTACAAACACATTAAAAAATTAATTCTATAATTATACAAATTTTTAAAGATATTTTAAAAAATAAATAAACATACTTTAAAATTTCTACTAATAAAAAATTAATTAATTCATTGAATGATAAAAGATAATATATTTACAAAATATCATAATTAATGAAAAAAGTAGTAAATATTAACATTATTTTGAGTTTATAAAATAGTTTTATGCCTAATAAAAATTTTTAATAAAATAATTACAAAAAAAATTGAAAATTTTAAATTATAAAAAAAATTATTATTCTTCATAATATTTAAATGAAAATAAATTAATATATTTAAAGGATAAATAGAGAGATGTTTTTCCCTGCTGAAATTTATAAGAACTATATAATTGAGTTACATTTATTCTATTAGCTTTTAATATTCCATCTTTATTAAATTTAATAAATATAAATTTTTCTTAATAATTATCTCACTTTAATAAATATAATTAACTTTAAAATTATTTCATATTATCTTAATAAAAATTAATATGAATTTTTAAAGATTTATAATCTTTAAAAACATATATTTGTATATTTTTTAACATAAAGAGTATTTATAATTTTTAGGAAAGTGTCTTTAAGACCAATAATCTTTTCATTTGTACCTCGTATATTAAGTTAACAAATTTTGTATTCATTTGATTTGTTATTCTATTTGGAAGTCTAAACATCTATTTTTTGAAATTGTTTATATATTTATTGTTTAATAAATTTTATAATTAAAAATTGAAAGGTATTTGCTTTTCATGTGTGTCTTGCTACACGCACATTAATATTTTGAAAATATTTTATTAAGTAAAAAAAATAAGATGAGTCTTAGGGGGCAGTTTGTTTTTTCGGCTTAATGCTGAAAACAAATTAGTTTTAGCGTTAAGCCGAAATGTCTTATATTTTTTTAACACTTATCACTTTGAATTATTTAAAAAATGCTTAAAGTGTAAGCTATTTTTTTTGGCTTTTTCTATACAGAAAAAACCAAACCAAAAAATGCTATATCAAAAAATGCTCAATCCAGCATTTTTGAGTTCCCGTTCATAAAGAAAAAAATCCTCCCTCTCTTAATAGAAATATAATATTAAAAAAAAAACAACTTAATTCTTAATGTTGTTAAGTACCATTAAGCATTAAGCTCAAAAAACGTTCTATTAAGTATTAAGTAAAAAAACAAATGTCCCCATAATGTTTTATATATGTATTGAATATTAAATATTTTGATAATTTAAAATTAAAACATTAATTGAATTTTAAAACTTCATAAAACTTAATAAAACTTAATAAACTTAATAGTTAGAAATTGCAACTAGTCTTTAACTTAATAAACTCTATTTTGATATACATATTGTTATATATATATATATATATATATAGTTATGTGTGTGTGTGTGTGTGGGTATTAAATATATGTTATTATATTTATATATAGTTATGTTTATGTATACTATTTTTATAGTTATAGATATAGTAAAATACACTTATATAAGAAATTCAAATTATATCACACATGCATATTGATGTATATTTATGTTTAAATACGCTTATATAAAATACACTTATGTTTATGTATACTGTTTATATATAGTTATGTATATAGATGTAGATATCAAGTCAGCATACCTTATACCATTTATGTATACTATTTATGTATACAGTTTATATATAGTTATGTATATTAATGTAGATAAATACATTTATATATAGTAATATGTTGATATACATACTGTTAAATACATTTATATATAAATATAAATAAATAAATAAATAAATATATATATATATATATATATATGTGTATGTTTGTATATTAAATATACGTTGTTATATTTATATATAGTTATGTTTATGTATTAAATTTTTATAGTTATAGATATAATAAAATGCACTTAAATATTTATGTGTTATATAGACACTGCCCAACACAAACACCAACACTCATTTTGTGATTAAACTAAGATAAACAGAATACTGTCGAGTGGAAAAAAAAGGAAATAAAGTCAGCATACCTATTGTGCACCATCAACGTCCATACAATGAGAATGCATTGTATCATAAATGCATTAGGTATGTATGTGAATAAGTTTATATAAGCAATCCAAACATACAATGGTGATAAAAGAAGAAGAATTTCTGAAAAAAAAATTAACAGAATCAATACGCAAACTCTTGCATTAAGATAATCGATGAAGAATTAGGGTAGAAAATATATCTCAAATCAATAACAAATTATAGCTCAATCTTCAAATAAGTTTTGATTCGTCAGTGAAGAGATAGATGGTGGACTGATAAGAACTTGTGCTTCGCTTGTTAGAGTTGTCTGTGGAGTCTCGACAAGTGATTACATATATTACCAAAATATTTATATTTTTAATTATAAAAACATTAAATAAACAATATATATATATATATATATATATATATATATATATATATATATATATAACAAAAATACTCATTTATTTTATTTACTATCAAAATTTTTTCCACAAAATTAATTTGCGTGTAGCAATGTACACATGAAAAAAAAAACACCTTACAATTTTTTATTATAATATTAATTAAACAATAAATATATAACCAATTTAAAAAATATATATGTTTAGCCTTATAAATAAAATATCAAATAGCTACAAACTTAATAAATTTCATATAATAAGACATACATGAAAAGATGATTTGTCTTCTTGCCTTTCTTTTAAGAGTTATAAAATACTCTTAATGTTAAAAAATATATACAAATTTATATTTTATGGTTATAAATTTTTAAGAAATCATATTAATTTTTATGAAGATAATATGAAATAATTTTAAAGGCATAAAATTTCATATTATTTGATATCATAATAATTTTTAAAATTCAAAAAATTACTTAAAGTAAGAAGATAATTAAAAAAAATTATATTAATTATTTTAATAAAGTCTAAATCTTAAAAGATAATAGTAAAAATATTACTAAAGCCTGCTTGTTCAGGGGACAATATACGAGTGCAGATTTAATGTACTTGGGTTGCCCAATATACGAGTGCGGATTGAAGGATAAATATTTAGAATTTCTTGTGGAAAGGATGAGAAAGAAAATCATAGGATTGAAAGAGAACTTGCTAAGCATGACATGTAGAGCTACATTAATCATGCACGTACTTCAAAGTTTGTTAGCATACATTTTAATGTTGGTCCAGCCACCTAAAATTATTATAAAAAAACTAGAAGAAAAAATGGCTAATTTTTTATGGGGCAAAAAGAAAGGAAACCCCAAGTTGCATTGGAAAAAATGGGAATATCTATGCTTCCCTAAATAGGAGGCTGGATTAGGGTTCACGAGACTAAATGACAGATCGATATTAGAAAATGTTAATCTTACATAAAAAATGATAAAAGAATTAGGAGCCAAGATTAGAGGACATAATATAATAATGAAATTAGACTTGTCAAAAGCATTTGATAGGGTTGAATGGAACATTTTATGTTATCTAATGAGAAGAATGAGTTTCTTAGAATTTTGGATAGATCTTATATATAGATGTATATCTAGTGCCTGGGTTAGAATGTTGATAAATGGAAAATCAGGGGAAGAATTTAAACCATCCAGAGGTCTCAGGCAGGGGAATCCGTTATCGCCCTCTTTGTTCAATATATATTTAGAAATCTTCATAATAAATTTGAAGGAACAAGTTAGAAATGGCAGTATTCTAGCTTATAAATAGCCTAGAAATACTCCATTGGTATGCTGCTTAGCTTACGCGGATGATGTAATTATATTTACAAATGCTAGTAGCAGATCAATGAATAATCTGATGGGGCTACTGCACTTGCTAGAAAAAGAAATAGGTCAAATGCTAAATAAAAATAAATGTCAATTTATGATAGCAGCTATAGCATCAGAAAAAGTAGCGCAAAGAATTAAAGGAATCACGGGCTTTGTGAATAGTAAAGGAGTTATAATGTACTTGGGATGTCCGATTTATGAAGGAAGAATGAAGGAGGATCATCTATCCTTCTTATTAGAAAAGATTAGAAAAAAAATAGCTGGGTGGAAAGAAGATCTATTAAATATGGCAGGAAGAATCACGTTAATAACTCATGTGTTATATAAATCATTATCACATGTCTTAATGATGGCACAACCACCAAAGAGTATCACAAATAAATTGGAAAGGGAGATGGCTAATTTTTTATGGGGGAAAAAAGAAGGGAAGAATAAATTACATTGGAAAAAATGTAAGGATTTATGCTACCCTAAAGAGGAGACAGGTCTAGGCTTTACAAGTCTAAATGATATAGCCAAAGCTTGGGCATGCAAAAAATGGTGGATGCTAAGGAAAAATGAAAGTATCTGGGTGCTATATGTGAAAGCCAAATACGGGTTAGGAAATAATGAATTTAAAGATTTTAAAAAAGCTACCAGAAACTGTAAATTGATGCGGAAACAACAAAACATAGTAGAAAAGTACATTATTTCAACAAAAAGTGGGTGGAAATGGTCGTTGAATCCTCAAGGAAAGTTCACATAAAAAAGCACCAAAGACCTGATCAGAAATAGTAGATCCGTACATTATAAGGAAATCTGGATAAAAGACCTGCCACAAAAACTGAACGTGTTTATGTTGAAAATTATCTCCAATATAACCCCAGTAGATGAAAATATTCAGAAAAAATGCATTAAACTAGCATCTAGATGCAAATGCTGTCATCTAGAGATAGAAAGTGTAGATCACCTGTTCTCTAGAGGCAAGATCGCAGTTGAATTATGGCACATATTAGAGACTGAAGTAGAAATTAAAAATAGTAAAAAGTCTCTGAATGAGAGACTAGAAATTTGGTCAAAAAAACAAACAAAGAATAAGATATTAAAATGGTTTAGAAACTATACTCCTCATATAGCGGTTTGGTGCTTATGGAAAGCTAGAAATAGAAGCAGGTTTGAAAACGTGGAAATCAAAGTTAAAGATATATTGGAAGAAATTAAAAAAGAAATTGCTTTTATTTATGCTTGTAATCCAATAAAAGTGAGAAGAATGAGTATGGATGAAGATAGAAGAAGAGCATGGAATTTAACAACACTAGCAAGAAAAATGCCAGTCATCAAAAAAGTTAGCTGGAACAAATCCCCGCCAGGAAAGCCTAATGCTTAATACAGATGGAAGCTTTAAAAGAGAAATGGGGGAGGCAGGTGGGGAAGGAGTTATAAGAAATGAGGAGGGCAAAGTATTAAAAGCTTTTACATTATCGAGGACTGCTTCATCTGCGTTACATGCAGAGATAATCGCCCTGCATAATGGCTTAAGAATCTGCAAAGAAAATAATTACTCAAATATTCAAATACAAGTTGACTCGAAAATACTAGTTCAGCTTGTGCAAAACAAGTTACAATTATGGCTATTTGAAAAAGAAATTGAAGATTTTAAAAATATTTTAAGTGAATTAAAAGGAGAGATTAAGCACATATATAAAGAGGCTAGTGTGGTGGCAGATAAATTAGTTGAGGAATGAATGAAAAAAGGAATGCAAGAATTTGAAGGGGATGAGATCCCTGAAAAAGTAAAAGGTTAATAGAACTAGATAAAGCTGAATTCCCGTATATTAGGATTCAAAAATCCTAGTTTAAATGTCGAAAATTAAGAAGTATATTAGAGGTTTGGTTTTTTAAAATGCTGTTTGTAGCTTTGCTTTGACTTGCATTTTAGGTGTAACTTAGCAAATGGATAAACAATTATAACAAAGTAAGTAATCCATGTTACTAATTTAAACTAATCATTGACAGAGAAGGAACTTTCCTCGGTTCCGTGGGGAGTCCAAAAGGTAATAAGGTATATGGTTTTTGGTTTATACATGCTGGATTTTAACTTCTCTGTGCAGTTATGTATTGCTGAAATAAGAGCTCCTTAAACGAGGAGAAGCTGATGGTGGAGTCAATCACTAAGTATTTCAGTTATGGTTTATAAATGTTGTATCTTAGTTTGTCTATGCAGTTGTTTGTTAAGGGTATATCACTAAGCGAAAAGAAGAAGAGAAGCAAATGGATAATGCCTTCTATCTGCTAGCGTTTATGGAGTCTAGTTTTGCGGGAGTGGGTAAGGATTCTGTATGGTAATAAGTGTCTCGCCTGTAATGAGGAGCCTATAGTAATGGTTCGTGTCTATACAGTAAGGAGTCTGGTTTTACGAAGTCTGTAATGAATTTAATCTTATGGGAGTCTATATGGTAATGTATCTATAAGCACGGTCTGTATACTCACCTGTCTAAGCTTGGAAAGAAAGGGGAAAGAGAATAGGAGCAAGCCAAAACTTGTGACATGGCAAGGATTATCGCATAAGTAAAGCGAGCATGGATTTGAAGGGGCAGAAGCACGACCAAAGCGATCAAAGAATATGGAATAAGGCTGGATTCTAAGAAGCCCACGGAAGAGAATCTAAGACTAGGGTAAAGCCCAAACAAAAGTCCAAAGCTCCAAGGCAGAATCTTTAATAGAAATTAGGGCCTATGTTCAATATATAATCAAGCCATGTTTTAATTTGAATTATCCTATTATAGGGCTTAAGGTGTTAGATGGGTGTAAAAGGGTTAAGGGTAGAAGTAGTTTGTAAAAATGGTATTCCTCCGCCAAAAGAGAGGGTGATAATAATAATAATAACTTTTAAAAAAAAGTATAAAAAGAATAAGAAGAATAAGAAGAAGAAGAATAAGAAAAATAAGAAAAATAAAAAAAAATTATAAGAATTACAAGAATTAGAAGAATTAAAAGTATAAGAAGAATAAAAAGAATAAGAAAAAAAGATAAATGAGAAGAAAATAAGAATATGTAGAAGAAGAAGACTAAGAAGAATAAGAAGAAAAAGAAGAATAAGAAGAATAAGAAGAATAAAATGAAAAAGAAGAATAAGAAGAATAAACAAAATAAGAATAATAAACAAAATAAGATGAATAAGAAGAATAAAAAGAATAAGAAAAAAAAAGAAAAAAAAGAAGAATAAGAAGAATAAAAAAATAAGAAGAATAAAAAAATAAGAAGATTTAGAAGAATAATAAAAATAAGATGAATAATAAGAATAATATGAAAAAAAAATAATATGTAGAAATAGAAGAATAAGAAGAAAAAAGAAAAAGAAGAATAAAAAGAATAAGAAGAAAAAGAATAATAAGAAAATAAGAAATATAAAAAGAGTAAGAAGAATAAGAAAAATAAAAAGAATAAGAAGAATACAAAAAACAAGAATAAGAAGAAAAAAAATAAAGAAAAAATAGAAGAATTAGAACTATTAGAAGTATAAAAATAATAAGAAGAATAAGAAGAAAATGAAGAATAAGAAGAATATGAAGAATAAGAAGAATATTAAGAATATGAAGAATAAGAAGAATTAGAAGAATAGAAGAATAAGAAGAATAAGAAGAATAAGAAGAATAAGAAGAATAAGAAGAATATTAAGAATATTATTATTATTTAGAAGAATAAGAAGAATAATAAAAATAATAAGAAAAAAAGGAATATCTAGAAATAGAAGAATAAGAAGAAATAAGAAGAATAAGAAAAATAAAAAGAATAAGAAGAATATGAAAAAAATGTATAAGAAGATAAAAAAAAAGAAGAATTAGAAGAAATAGAAGAATAAGAAGTATAATAATAAAAAGAAGAATAATATGACTAAGAAGAATAAAAAGAATAAGATGAATAAGAAGAATAATAAAAATAAGAAGAATAAGAAGAATAAAAAGAATAGTTAAAATTAAAAGAATAAGAAGAATAAAAAGAATAAGAAGAAATAGATGAATTATAAGAAAAAGAAGAATAAGAAGAATACGAAGAATAAGAAGAATAAGAAGAATAAGAAGAATAAGAAGAATAAGAAGAACAAAAATAATAAGAAGAATAAGTAGAATAAGATGAAAAATAAGAATTAGAAGAATAATAAGAATTAGAAGAATCAGAAGAATTAGAAGAATAAAAAATATAAGAATAATAAAGAAAAGAAGAAAGAGAATAATAAGATGAATTAGAAGAATAATAAGAACTATACGAGTAAGAAGAATAAGAAGAAAAAGAAGAATAAGAAGTATAAATAGAATAAGAATAAAATGAAAAATAAGAATCATAAGAAGAATTAGAAGAATAAGAAGAATAATAAAAATAAATAGGATTAGTAGAATAAGAAGAATAAGAATAATAAGAAGAATAAAAATAATAAGAAGAATAAGAAAAAAGACTTTGGAGAATCACTCAATTCTATAGAGAGAAAATTCGAAATCAATAGAGAGAAATCTTCATCATTAGGAAGAAAGGTGTGAATTATTGCTCAAAATGGAGGAAATGAATTATCTTGCCCATAATCAATCTTTTTCTATCATTCACTATACATTTGAGACCAAGAATAAACATTAAGTGTAAAGAAATGGAGAAAGAAATGCCTTTTTCAAAAAACGCTCTCACTTTCTAGAGAGAGAAAATCCCATTTTCTAGAGAGAGAAACTCTCCATTGTTGCTCAAATCAAGCTCTATTCAAGGTGAGAATGGAGAAAACTGACTTATTATTTAACAATAAGTCTTTTGCCTCAATTGTGAAAGGGACCGCGCTGATTTTATGAACTCACGGGAACAAAAATGGGCTCCCGGTTATCATCTTCTCTGCCGAAGAAACTCGAAGGCTCTTAGAACCTTTCGAATACACGCTCATCGGTAAGTTCTCCCACGGCATGCCTCGTGCGATTGGAGTTCAGAAATTTATCGATAATTTAAAACTTAAGGGGAAGGTGAAGTTCGCTGATTTCGACGCCAAACATGTCGTGCTGTAATGCTCTCTACTGGAGGATCAATATCGCCTATGGCAGCGGGGATTATGGCAAGTCGACGGCTTCCCCATGCGTATACTGAAGTGGACAAAGGATTTCACTCCTCTTGAAGAGGCGCCTATAGCCCCGATATGGTTTACATCGCCGTTTCTGCCATTACATTTATTCTCTGAAACGTCTCTCTATGCGATTTCGTCGTGTTTGAGAAAACTCATGCTACTAGACGAAGCCACATTAGCCATGTCAAGGCCGAATAAAGCTCGTGTATGTGTCGAGCTTAACCTCTTGACTAAACTACCCGACAAAATATGGATAGGCAGTGGTGAAGGTGAACAGGCCGAGAGTTTTTGGCAAACTGTCATCCCCGAAAGCCTTCCTCCTTACTGCCTAAGTTGTAAGAGGCTCGGGCATGAAAATCTATCGTGCAAGGCGGGGGAAGACGCGCAGAACAATGGGCAGCGGCATGAAGGAGGAGGTAAGAAGGTAATGCAATGGATAAGGAAAGAGGAGGCCCCTCTTCACAAGCAAAATATCTAGTCGAAGGGAGAGCTGGACAGTGGAGGTATCCCATGTTTTCCAGCAAATTACCCAAAGAATAATCAAGTAGAAGTAATCCTGACAGAGGGTAACTTGGAGATAGAGAAGGAGGATAGCTTAAATAAAGGATGGGAGGAGGTAAAACACAGGAGAAAACATAAAAAAACATCTAAAACCAGAATCGTATTGAAATAAAAACTTGAAGATTATGCGTGGATAAACGAGGATCTTCTGGACTTCCCTGAAGATGAATCGGTAATTTTTAGTTGTCCTTCAATTAATATGGGTGATGTATCTCAAGAAGAGCCTGAGGTGAAAGCAAAGGATGATATATATATTTATAATGAAGCTTGGGGGAATCTCTCAAGAACCCAATCTATGGAGGCCCTGAAGCAAATGGCCATGGTGATTGGAAAACAGGTAAAATATAATGAGATTAGGCATGAAAATACTCACACTCCTAAAACAGTAAGATATACGAAAAAATATGCTAACATGTCTTATGAATCCAAGTGTACAACTCGAGCTCAAGCCAAATTAGGTTTTAATGGATAGATGCCTATATTGGAATGTTAGGGGGGTAGCTAATAGCCCCATGATAAATAGATTAAGACTTTTAATTAAAGAATATAAAATATCATTAATGATTATTGCAGGGCCAATGGACCTGCAAGATCAATTAAATAAATATAGAGAAATTTTAGGTTTTAATAAGGCTTATGCTAATTTAAATAGTAAACTTTGGATATTATGGCACAATAAGCTGAAAATTGAAATATTAAAAGATACTGAACAAATAGTACACTTCAAATTAGATAAGAACACGGATCAAATAATTTCAGCAGTTTATGCAAAAAATGATAAACAATCTAGGTTAGCTCTATGGGAGGTAATGAAAGATATAGCAAGTAGAAACTCACCTTGGATCATAGGAGGTGACTTTAATATAATTAGAAGCCCTCAAGAAAAGAAAGGTGGCAAACCACCGGATAAGGTAGCCATGAAACAATTTAATGACACAATAGCTATTACTAATATAATGGAAATATATTTCACTGGTTCGAGATATACCTGGTGTAATAACTGGCAAAAAAGAGGAGTCATCTGGGCTCGCCTGGATAGGATAATGTGTAACACAAAGTGGGTCACCTCACAAGGGATTACGGGGCTTAGACACTTAAATAGAACTTGTTCTGACCATAGCCCACTGCTTATCATGATACAAAGAAACCAGGGTAATACGTCTAATTTTAAATTCCAAAATATGTGGGTAAAGCATGCAAGCTATGAAAGCCTCATCAAAGAGTCTTGGAAAGAGCCAGCAGAGGGCAAGCCGATGCAACTTCTATCAATTAAGCTTCTGAGGCTAAAACCTTGCTTTAAAACATGGAACAAAGAGGTCTTTGGAAAATTAAATCAGGAGCTAAAAAAAGTAGAAGAAAAAGTATCCAAGCTGAAACAAGATTTTGACTCCATTAATAATGATGAAACTCGGATAGAACTAAGTAAGGCTAAAGGAGAACTAAGATTGAAATTACACATGGAAGAAATTTATTGGAAACAACGTGCAAAGATTAAATGGTTAAAAGATGGTGACCGTAATACTAAATTCTTTTATAATATGACTAAAATAAAATCTCAAAAGAATAAAATTAAAGGACTAATAAATGAAGAAGGAAAATGGGTAGAAGATGAAAAGGAAATAGGAACTCTTTTTAAAAATTTTTTTAAAAACCAATTATGCAGTCAGTCACGTAGGACAGACAATTCTCTAATGCATGAGATTAGGGCAACCATTACGGAAGCTCAAAATCATTTAATGGAATTGATCCCAGAAGAACCAGAAGTTAAAGAGGCTGTCTTTAATCTTGAAAAAGAGAGTGCAGCAGGACCGGATGGTTGGAATAATTACTTTTTCCAGTCAAACTGGCATACGGTTAAAACTGAGCTAGTCCCCGCAATTGCAAGTTTTTTTGTAGGTGCGGAAATCCCAAAATCATGGGCAAAATCTTTTATAGTATTAATTCCAAAAAAAGAATCACCACAGAAATGCGAGGATTACAGACCTATAAGTTTATGCAATGCTATTTATAAAATTTTAGCAAAAATATTACAAAATAGACTAAGCTTAATTTTACCTTCAATAATATCTCAGGAACAAATGGGTTTTGTTAAGAATAGATTAATGATTGAAAATATAAAACTTACATCAGAAATGATGAAATAAATAGGAGGTAAATCAAGAGGAAAAAATTTAGTGGTTAAGCTAGATCTATCGAAAGCCTTTGATAGAGTAGAATGGCATACCCTTTGTTTTGTGCTGAGAAGGTTCGGTTTCTCTGAGCTAACCATAGATCTAATATATAGATGCATTTCAAGTACTTAGGTAAGAGTCCTTGTAAATGGAAAGATAAGTGAGGAATTTAAACCAAATAGAAGTATAAGGCAAGGGGATCCGTTATCCCCCCTTCTTTTTGATATCTACTTAGAATTATTAATTCGAAACTTGAATAAGAGAATATCCGAAGGTAAAATAATGTCATTCAGACAACCAAGGAATACACCCAGAATAGGCTGTTTAGCCTACGCGGATGACCTTATAATTTTTACAAATGCTAGTACAAAGTCATTAATGAATCTTATGGATCTTCTTCAAATATTTGAAAAAGAGACAGGTCAAATTGTAAATAAAAGTAAATGTCAGTTTATGCTTGCTAAAAATGCAAAATTAAAGTTAGTAGATAAAATCAAAAATATCACAGGCTTCTTAGAAATTAAAGGGGCATTAATGTACCTAGGTTGTCTGATATATGAGGGTAGGTTGAAGGATGAATATCTAACTTACTTTCAAGATAAGCTAAGAAAGAAAATAGCAGGATGCAAAGAAGAGCTCCTGGGATTTGGGGGGAGGATAACGCTGCTCTCTTTTTTTACAAAGTACACTAACACATATTTTATCAGTCATACACCCCCCTAAAAAATTTATTAAAAAACTCGAATCAGAAATGGCTAACTTCTTATGGGGTAAAAAAGAAGGTAAAAACAAATTACACTGGAAGGACTGGAAAAGCATCTGTTATCCGAAAGAGGAAGCAGGATTAGGTCTAATGAGCCTTCAGGACTCGGCAGCTGCCTGGGATTGTAAAGGCTGGCGGAGACTTAAAGAAAGTGATAATCTTTGGGCTAAATACATGCGAACAAAATATTTAGATAATAAGAATAAGAGCCCTAAGAAAGCTTCGAACAGCTGGAAGACAATGGAAAAATAAAAAAAGATAGTAGACTCACACTCCACACTAAAGAAGAGTGGCTGGAAATGAACTTTAACACCACAAGGAAACTTCTCTCTCAAGTCGGCAAAAGATCTGGTAAGAAAGAAAAAACCGGCTCAAACTTTATTCAAATGGGTATGGCAAGAAAATGTCCCACAAAAAATGCGTTCCTTCACATGGAAGGCTCTAATGAATGCTATACCAGTAGATAAGAATGTACAAAAAAAGGGATAAAAATGGTATCAAGATGTGAATGCTGTTCACAAGAAGTTGAAACAACCGATCATTTATTTTCCAATGGGCCAATTGCAGCGGAAATATGGAGAGAGATGGAAGGGGAAAAAAGAATATGTAATAAAGATGATGGATTAATGGATAAAGTTAAAAAATGGGAAAGTGAAAACACGAAAAGCCCCACCAGAAAATGGCTTAATCAGAAATTACCGCATCTAATTATTTGGTGCATATGAAAATCTCGAAACAAAAGTAAATTTGAAAATAAAAGGATGAATTTAACAGAAATTATAAAAGATATTAGAAAGGAGTTAAGTAATATATCAATAATGAAACCTATAAAAATAGAGGAAAAGAAACAAGAAAAGAAGCTTGAGAAAACATGAGATCTCACTTATAAAGTTATAAAACAACAATTGGCTAATGTATACATTGGAACACTCCACCGGTTGGCAAATTTTCACTTAATACTGGATGGTAGTTTTAGCAGGGACACTGGAATAGCAGGAGGAGGTGGGGTAATAAGAAATCATACAGGGACAGTAAAGAAAGCTTTCACCAGATCTAGTAGAGCCTCCTCGGCCCTAGAATCAGAAATTAAAGCATTGAAATCAGGGTTAGAGATATGTAAGCAGCTAAATTTTAAAAATATAGAAGTTCAGGTAGACTCGAAATTATTAGTCGAAACAGTAATTAACAAGAAAATATTATGGAGATATGAAGAGGATCTAGAAGTAATTCTTAGCCTTTTGGAGGAACTGAAGGCCTCAATAACACATATATATAGAGAAGCTAATAATCTAGCGGATAGCCTATCTAGAATAGGCTCCACTAGAGGAGATACAGAATATAACATGTAATCCATGCCACATAAACTAAAGGGAATAGCATGTTTAGATAAAATGGGATTTCCTTATATTAGAACAAATAAACAGCCTACGAAGCTATGATAAAGACTTAATCTCCTGTTGGAATTTTCGTGCGGGAATCCGACATTGCAGGGAATTTCTGTCCTAGCAAAGCAAGTCCAAAAAGGAAAATAGAAGGCAAAAGGTAAGTGTTGGAATTTTTTTCTTCTTGCAGTCACGCCCTACGGAAGTGATACTTCAGCCCTACCAAGGTGTTATAAAACTACTTGGTTATCTTTATATTATTAAATGCTTAAGTTTCACACAAGTTTAGTGTTATATTAATAGAAGTTTAAGGAATAGGAAGGGTGGAGGTTGAGCCATTTGTATGTGTTAGTTTTTTTTTTGCACAACTAGAGCAGTCTTGGCAGAATGGTGCATATGTATAAATTTGTATTTGCATTTTCTTGCAGGATGAAGTTGTTAAGAAGGAGACTTCTGTTTTTAATCTGATAATCCTATGGAGTTAAATAATGTAGCTTATAGAAAATTCGTCTTGATAAGTTCATATACCATAAACTGTTTTTGCGGTCCAATGCTTAGTTCATAGATAATTCGTCTTCCACCGGGTAGTGTCTGCTGGCTTTGCGGTTCAATGCTTAAGTTATCACGTAATAACTTAAAAAGAACAGTAAAGCCGAATAGGAATGCCATAGAGAATGGGAGGGAACGAAGAAATTATAAATAATATAAGTTTAACAAGGGACAAGGGTAATAGGGTGATAAGTTATCTTGCAGGCACGTTGCGTTTTTCTCTTTGAATTTTACAGGATCAGAAGTGTATAAAAGAAGAGGGAGGATGACTGGAAATTTTGGAAATAACGTGTAGAGAAGAGCCCGAGACACGGGGAAGAAGAGAGATAGAGGTCCGAAGATTACAAAAATTTTAAATGAGAAGGTGGGCCGAGAAGATGACCCGAAAATAACAAAACGGGAAAGACGGGCCGAAAATAGCAAAACGGGAAGGACCGGCCGAAAATCAAAATATAAGAGAAAAATGTTTTATTGAGCAAAACTTTTATAATTTAATATGTTAGTAAGTAAATTTAAAACGCAAGATGGGTGTAAGAGGGTAATGGGTAGCCATAGGTTGTAAAAATGGTTTTCCTCCGCCAAAAGGGAGGGTTATCAATAATAAAACGAATTTTATAAAAAAAAGTCGGAAAGAAATGGAGAATCCGCAATATATTTTTTACCTAAAGATATTGAGGGTCTCTCGGAAGCTCATAAATTCTTTCATATCATAACATTTTCTCACGGCTGCCCTCGCATTATGCTATAAGTGAATTCTTCTCCTCTCTCAAGCTCAAAGGCTTTATAAAAGTGGTCTCAAAAGATAGTAAGCACCTCCTGGTGCAGCTCTTCACATAGGAAGATTTTCTTTGACTGTGGTTAAAGGATAACTAGAATGTCAGAGGTTATCCTATGAGGATATTCAAATGGTCGGCTAATTTTAATACAAATTAAAAAAATCCACTTACTAAGGTATTGATTCTTCTGCCCTCACTGCCTAAACATTTTTTCAATAAATCCACACTCTACTCAATCTCTAAAGTTATTAGCAAACTTTTATTGATGGATGGTGCTACTGCCAACCTTTCTAAACCAAGTGTTGCACGAGTCTTTATAGAGGTTAATAACCAATACTTCATCCCGCAATTAATATGGATTGGGCAGAATGATTTTCAAGCATATTGGGAACCTATAACTCCTAAAGCATTGGCTAACTATTGATCTCAATGTAAAAAGAGAGGTCATAAATCAGAGAATTTCATCGTAAATTCAAGGAAATAAAATCACAAAATTTTTGTTAGAAAACATGAGATTATACACGATGTATCTAATGATGATGATGTACACCTTATACCTATAATAACTTCCCCAAAAAATGTAATAGAAACCCTCAAAAATCTTTTTGTTCAAGATGGAAATATAACAGAGCAAAATATAATTAGAATCATGATGGGCAAAAGAGAGGAGCTGGTAATCTGAACTTGAAAACATAAAATAAAAATAAAATAGAAACCAAACACATAATGTTGGTTCCCTAGTTCAGAGTTTGATTTAGATTCTGAATCAATTAAAAGCTGTAACACTATGCAAACTAAAATAGAAAATTACAAAGTGAATTCTATAGATGATATAGATATTGAGAAAAGAAGATGGGAGATAGAAAATAGAGACAAGGAATTAGAAAGTTTAAAAATCATAATCATTCAAATGAAAAATTTTGATAAAATTGGGAATTTTGTTTAAACTTGTCCCACTCACATAAAGAAAACAAGAAATACACAAACATTTAAAGAAAACTAACGAACTAAAAAATAAAACAAGAGCACAATCAAAATCCTTTAATTATGCATAAATACTTATTCTGGAACATTCGGGGTATATCTTACCCCTCTTCACTAAATAGATTAATTGAAATGGTTAAAATATATTAAATTTCATTACTAATGATAGCTGAGCCAATGGTGGAAAAATACCATCTAGAAAGATTCAAAAATAAGTTAAGAAATAAAAATATCACCTCCAATAAAATTAGCATAATTTTGTTAATGTGGAATAACTTGGATATAACCAAAATAGAAGAAGATGAACAAATTATTAACCTCAGGTTAGTAAAAAACACAGAAGGCATTATTTCTATAGTTTATGCTAATAATTCTAGAAATAGAAGAAAAGATGTATGGAAAATCATTAAGAATATTGCTAATAATAATTTACCATGGATAATTAGAGTAGACTTTAACACCATAAGAAACTCATCAGAAAAAAATGGAGGTAGGCCAATAAACACAAAAGTGGGTGACCAATTTAATAAGGTAATAAATAATACTAATATAATAGAGGCAGACTTTCTAGAATCAAAATATACGTGGACAAACAACCGTAAAAAGAAAGGTGCCATCTGATCAAGACTGGACATGATTCTATTTAATTCAAGATGGCTGGACACTTTTGGAGATATAGGCATAAAACACTTAAGCAGGACATGCTCAGATCATAACCCACTGCTTATTACTCCCCAAAAAAAAGAAGTGAGTAGAACCCCATTTAATTTTAAAAATATGTGGTGCTTACATGAGGACTTCCTGGACATGTTAATAATTCTTGGAAGTTGCTGATTGTAGGTAATCTTACTCAGATCTTTTCAGGTAAACTATTTAGATTAAGAACATGCTTATTAGATTGGAACAAAAAGAAATTTGGAAATATTAACAATACTATTTTAGAAATTGAACTAAATATAGATGAACTAGAAAAAGAGCATGAAAAAATTAATAACACAAACAGTCTAAAGGCCCTTCATAAAGCTCAAGCTGAACTCAAATTAAAATTATACATGGAGGAAGTTTTCTGTAAAAAAAAGATCAAAAATAAAATGGTTAAAAGAGGCAGAATTAAATACAAATTTTTTTTATCAAATCACTAAAATAAAAAATCAAAAACACAAGATAATAGGAATTAGGAATAATGAGGTATGGTTAGAAAATAAGAAAGACATAAAAGAAACATTAGAAGGAATGCTAAAAGCATTGTTATGCAAAAACAATGAACTGATAACATTTAATCTCTTACAAAACATAAATAAAAATGTTAATGAGGAAGATAACAAAAACGTAATGGAATTTCCAGATGAAACAAATTAAAAATATTGTATTTAGTTTAGATAAAAACAATGCTGCAAGTCTTGATGGTCGGAACAATGTGTTTTTTCAAGCATGCTGGGACATAATCAAAATAGACCTTATTCAAGCCATACAGTCATTTTTTTGGGGAGCTGAATTAAATAAAAAATGGGCTCTAACTCATATAGCTTTAATCCCAAAGAAAGAAACCTCAATAGGGTGAAGATTTTCGCACAATTAGCCTATGTAACTCCACATATAAAATTCTAGGCAAACTAATGCATAATAGACAAAGACTTACTCTCCAAAAGATTATTTCTAAGGAGCAGACATGATTCATGAAGGATAGGCTTATCATGGATAATATTTGCTTAATGAAAGAGATAATGAGAGAAATCGCCACTAAAACTAGGGGACATAATGTAGTTTTTAAATTAGATTTGTTAAAAGCTTTCGACATAGTAGACTAGAAATTGTTATGTTACGTAATGAGGAAAATAGGATTTGTAGAAGTTTGGATCGACTTAATTTTTTGATGTATTTCAAGTACTTTGTTTACAATTATCATTAATGGGGAAAAAGGGGAAGACTTTAAACCCACTCGGGGACTAAGACAAGGTGACCCTTTGTCCCTTTCTCTTTATAATATTTATCCAGAATTATTTTTCATTAATTTAAAACATAAAACCAGAAAAGGAGCTATCCACTCGTTTAAACATTTTAAAGATTCACCTCATGTAGATATTCTAGCATATGCAGATGATATAATTATTTTTACTAATGAACATGAAAAATATATATCTAATCTAATGAAACTATTCCAAAACATAGAAGAAGAAAGAGGTCTAATGCTAAACAAAAATAAATGTCAATTCATGGTTTCTAAAAAAGCCCCCCTCAATCTAGCTCTCAGACTTAAAAATGCTACAGGTTTTTCCCAAGTAACAGGAGCAATCACTTATCTTGGTTGCCCTTTATATGAGGGACGAACACACATAAAACATTTTGATTTCATGTTATTTAAGATTAGACATAAAATCGCTAGATGGAAAATAGATATGCTAAATATGAGTAGAAAAATCACACTAATTAAGCAAGTTCTTCAAAGCATGGTAATTCATAACCTTGTGATAATGATGCCACCTAAAAACATAACTAAAAAGATGGAAAGAGAATTTGCTAATTTCCTTTGGGGGAAAAAGATAAAAAACAAATATCGCATTAGGTTAAATGGGAGTATCTTTGTTACCCAAAACAAAAAGCCGGGCTAGGCTTTTCTAGTTTGATAGAAATAGCAGAGGCATGGGATTGCAAGAGATGGCGGGGTGTGAGAAAATAAAAGTTTATGGGCTAAAATATATGAGAGCAAAATATTTTGTAAACAATGATACTAATAAGGACAAAAAAATTAAAATTAGCTCACAGATATGGAAACAAATAATAAAGCAAAGAGATACCATAGATAAAAATATAATTCTAACAAAACATGTATGGAAATAGAAATTTACCGAAGAATGCGCATTCACTTTAAAATCAGTCAAAAATTTAATTAGATTGAAAAAACCACATCAAGAGATATTTAAATGGTACTAGGACAACAATAGCTCACCTGAAACATATTTTTTCCTATGGAAAGTTTTATATAACATAATTCCATTAGACCATATTATTCAAAGAAAAGGCATAAAATTTGTATCTAGATGTGAATGCTATAATGAAAATATAGTAACATTAAAACATTTATTCTTTCAAGGAGATATACCAACAAGGATAAGAAAAATCTAGGTAAAGAAATGGGGATCAAATATAGAAGGCAATCCCTCAAAATAGACTGCAATGCTGGGAATTAAAGCCTTACAATAATTCTGCTCATAGCTAGCTTAGGAAGAATATACCTCCACTAATTATCTGGAATATATGGAAAGCCAGAAACAAGAGTAGATATGAAGGTATAGAAATGAAAATTAATGATATTGTAAGAAAAATCAAAATAAAATTAAAAACAAATTCAGAAGCCTATCCACTAAAAAATATTAAATATAATGAAGATAGAGATTACATAGACACATGGCAACTAAGTTATAAAAATGTCAAGCCAACAAACTTTACAAGAATAAGCTGGAATAAACCTCTAGGGGGCTACATGGCACGTATTACAGATGATAGCTTTAAAAGAGATATGGGAGTAGCAGGCGGAGGAGGGTTATTAAGGGAATCCGAAGGGAAGGTCCTATTTGCTTTCACTAGAGTAATCAAAGAGAATACACTATTTGAGTAAGAAATTCAAGCACTCTTAATAGGTTTACAACAATGTAAAAGAAACAATGTAAAAAATATAGAAGTCGTAAAGGACTCCTTAACTTTGGTAAATCTAATTAAAAGAAACAAATATCTATAGAAATATGAAAATGAGATAGAAGATATAATACATCTAGTTTCTGAATCAAATTTCAAAATAATACACATATTAAGAGTGGCAAATCTCGTTGCAGATAAATTAGCAAAAAATAGTGTTAAAGTAGGTAATCAAGATTTCGGAAAAGAAATCATACTTATGAAATATAAAGGCTTGCTCAAACAAGATGAAATAGGCTTTCCAAATTATAGAAGTGGTTAGGGGAGTAACAAAGAAATTTAACTTTGAAAAGCATGTTTGCAGTTTACAATTTTATGCTTCCTCTTTGTTATCAGTTTAAGGCAAGAAATATGCACAAAGATATTCTGTCATAAGGCTACCTACATAAGATTCTATTTTTGAAAGTATAGGGCCAACTGAAATTAAAAAAAAATACAATATATGTTATCAGCATATCAAAACCAACATAGGTAAGAAAAAGTAATAATTTGTACATTCTTGGATGGTTCTACAGATGAACAGGGAAGGTAACGATCATGTGAGATGGCAACATCATAGATCTAGAAAGTCAAATAGCTCAATTGAGGCACCGAACAGATATAGCTCAAGAAATCAACAAATATATAAGCTCTTCCTCATCTACCATGAATAGCAGAACAACGGGATATAATCTAAAAGCAAATGCCAACTTTGAAAACAATGATGTCATTACTTAGGTTATTGAAATTGGAAAAGACAAAAGAAGATTTAAAGATTGTAAAGAACATAGCAAAATCTTAAACAATGATATCAAAGTTGCTCGGAGAAAGAGAACAGAACAAAATGAACAGATCATACCACTTACATAAAAGCATAGTAAACCACCTAAATGAAGTATTACGAAGGATAGAAAATCCTTTATAAGCAGCATACTAAACCAGCAAGAACAAGTAAAATCAGGAACTACTAGATTAGTCCATTTAAGAGAGATACATCATTCAAAAATGGTTAAGTCCAATTTTATGTTTAATCTTATTTTATTCTTTGAAGAAGGCTCTAAAAGGAATAAAAGTAGTTTTTAGTTTGTATCAATGTATTCCTCCACCAAAAGAGAGGGTTATAATAAATAAGCAAATTTTATAAAAAAAAGAATAAGAAGAATAATAAGAATAAGAAGAAAATGAAGAATAAGAAAAAAGAAGAAGAATAAGAAGAATAAGAAGAAAAAGAAGAATAAGTAGAATAAGAAAAAAAAAAGAAGAATAAGAAGAAGAAAAAGAAGAATAAGAAGAATAAGAAGTATAAGAAGAATAAGAAGAATAAATAGAATAAGAAGAATAATAAGATTAAAAAAAATTATAAGGATAAGAAAAATAAGAAGGATAAGAAGATAAGAAGAATAAGATGAATAAGAAGAATAATAAAAATAATATTAAAAAAAAGAATAAATAGAATAAGAAGAAAAGAAGAATAATATGAAATAGAAGAATAAGAAGAATAAAGAGAATAACAAGAATAAGGAGAATAACAAGAATAATATCAAAAAGATGAAAAAAAGAATAAAAAAATAAAAAAATAAGAAGAATAAGAAGAATAAGAAGTTTAATAAGAATAAGAATAATAAGAGGAATTAAAAGAATAAGAAGAATAAAAAGTTTAATAAGAATAAGAAGAATAAGAAAAATAAGAAGTTTAATAAGATTAAGAAGAATAAGAAGAGTAAAAATAATAAGAAGAATAAGAAGAATACAAACAAAAAGAAGAAAAAGAAGAATGAAAATAAGAAGAAGATAAAGAAGGATAAGAAGAATAAGAAGAATGAAAAGAATAAGAAGAATAAGAAGATTGAGAAGAATAAGAAGAATATAAAAAATAAAAAGAATAATAAGAATTAGAAGAATTAAAAGAATAAGAAGAATAAGAATAATAAAAAGAATATGAATAATAAGAAGAAAAGAAGAATGAGAAGAATTGAAGATTAATAAGAATGTGCAAAATAAAAAGAATAAGAAGAATAAGAAGAATAAGAAGAATAAGAAGAATATGAATAATAAGAATACTAAGAATATTAAGAATAATAAGATACATAAAAAGAATAAGAAGATTAAGAAGAATAAAAAAAATAAAAATATTAACAAGAATAACAAGAAAAAGAAGAATAGGAATAAAAAGAAGAATAGGATAAAAAAGAATAAGAAGAATAAGAATAATAAGAAAAAAAAAAGAATAATAAGATGAACATAAATAATAATAAGAGTAAGAAGAAAAAAAGAAACACATAAATAAGAAGAACAAGAACAATATAAACAATAAAAAGACCAAAGAGAATATGAAGAATAAAAATAAAAATAAAAAAAGAATAAGAAGTATAATAAGAATAAAAATAATAAGAAGAATAAGAAAAATAAAAGATTTAGAAAAATAAGAATAATTAGAAGAATAAGAAGAATAAAATGAATAAGAAGAATAATAATTTTAGAATAATTAAACGAAAAGAAGAATGAGAAGAAAAAAAAGAATAAGAAGAAAATGAAATACTTGCTGAATAAGAAGAATAACGAAAAAAAATGTATAAGAAGAAAAAGAAAAATATAAAGAATAATAAGATTAAGAAGAATAAGAAAAATTAGAAGAAAAAAAAATATGAAGAATAATAAGAAAAATAAGAATAATAAGAATAAGATGAATAAGAAGAATAAGAAAAAAAAAAATAAGAACAAAAAGTAGAAAAGAATAATAAGAATAATAGAAAAATATAAAAAAAAGAATAAGAAGAAAAAATGAATAAAAAAATAAAATGAATAAAATAGTAAGAAGATTAAGAAGAATAAGAAGAATTATAAAAATAAACTTATAAGATTAATAAAAAGAATAATAAGATTAATAATAATAAGAACAATAAGAATGAGACGAATATGAAGAATACCTAGAATAAAAAGAAGAAGAAAAAGAAGAAGAAGAATAATAATAATAATAATAATAATAATAATAAAGAAAAAGATTAATACGAAAAATAATTAGAATACGAAGAAAAAGAAGAATAAGTAGAATAAAAAGAATAAGAAGAATAAGATTAAAAACAAGAATAAGAAGAATATGAAGAATAAGATCTATAAGAAGAATAAGAAGAATAAAAAGAATAATAAGAATAAGAAAAAAAAGAATAAGAAGAATAATAACAATAAGAAGAATAAAAAGATTTAAAAGAATAAGAATAATAAAAAGAATAAAAAGAATTTGAAGAATAAGAAGAATAAAACAATAACAAGAATAAGAAGAATTAAGAACAATAAAAGAATAAGAAGAATAAAAAGAATAAGAAGAATAAGAAGTATTAGAATAATTAAATGAAAATAAGAATAAGAAGAATAATAAATATATGATAAATAAGAAGAATATGAAAAATAAGATGAATAAGAATAATAAGAAGAATAAGAAGAATACAAGAATAAGAAGAATAATAAGAATAATAAGAATTAATGAATTAGAAGAATAAGAAGAATATTAATAATAAGCAGAATAATAAGAATATTAATAATAAGCAGAATAATAAGAATATTAATAATAAGCAGAATAATAAGAATAAGAAAAAAACAAGAATAAGAAGAAAATGAAGAAAAAGAATAAGAAGAAAAAATCGAAAAGAATAATAAGAATAATACAATAATAAAAAGAAAAAGAAGAAAAAAGAAGAAAAAATAAATAAGAAGATTAAGAAGAATAAGAATAATAAAAAGAATAAGAAGAATAATAAGAATAAGAAGAATAAGAAGAATAAGAATAATAAGAAGAATATGAGGAATAAAAAGATTAAAAAGAATAAAAAAGAATAATAAGAATTATAAGAATTATAAGAATAATAAGAGAAGAATATTTAACCGATCGGAAGAAGAAGAGCTCTCAACTTTAGAGTGAGAATATTCGAAATCTTGAGTGAGAAATCTCCTTTGTGGTTTAAAAAGGGGTGAATTCAAGCTCAAAATGGAGAAATTGGATTATCTTGCCCATAAAAATTATTTTTCTAACACTCATTATACATCAAAGTCCCCGAATAAATATCCAGCATAAAAAAATTGAGAACCCGCAATATATTTTTCTCATGAAATATATTGAGGCACTCTTGGAAGCTCACATATTCTTCCTTATTGAGAAATTTCTTCATGACCACCCTCCCATTGATTCCATAAAAGAATTTTTTTTTTCGCTCAAGCTAAGAGGCTTGATAAAAGTGGGCTCGTTAGACAATAAGCACATCCTGGTGCATCTCTTCATAGAGGAAGATATTTTTTGAATGTGCTTAAAGGATAACTGGAATGTTAGAGGTTATCCTATGAGGAGATTCAAATGGACGGAAATCTTTAATACAAATGAAGAAAATCCACTTACTCTGGTATGGTTTCTTCTACCCTCACTGCCTATAAATTTTTTCAATAAATCCTCACTCTACTTCATCTCTAATTTTATTGGCAACCTTCTATTGATAGATGGTGCTACTGCCAACCACTTTAGACCAAGTGTTGCATGAGTCT
The DNA here is from genome assembly GCA_029783825.1 of Sapria himalayana. Taxonomy (NCBI): domain Eukaryota; kingdom Viridiplantae; phylum Streptophyta; class Magnoliopsida; order Malpighiales; family Rafflesiaceae; genus Sapria; species Sapria himalayana. The sequence goes on along the minus strand of JAREIK010002563.1, from coordinate 1,213,951 downwards.
ATATAGAGGTTAATATCCAATACCCCATCCCGCAAATGATATGGATTGGGTAGATTGAATTTCAAGGACTTTGGCAACCTATAACTCACGAAGCATTGCCTAGATACTGCACTCAATGTAAAAAAAGAGGCCATAAAATAAAGAATTTCATTGTAAATTTAAGGAAAGAAAATCATAAAATTTGGGTTATAAAATAAGAGGTTATATAGGATGTGTCTAATGAAGATGATGTACACCCTATACCTATAATAGAATCCCCAAAAAAATGTAATAGAAACCTTCAAAAATCTCTCTGTTCAAGATGGAAATATAACAAAATAGGATAGAATTAGAATCATGATCGACAAAATAGAGGAGTTGGTAATCCAAACTAGAAAACATAAAATAGAAACTAAACACAGAAGGTTGTTTCACTAGTTCAGAATTTGATTCAGATTCATAATCAATTAAAAGCTGTAACACTATGCAAACTAAAATAGAAAATTACTAGGTGAATACTATAGATGATAATGATATTGAGAAAAAAAGATGGGGAATAGAAAATAGAGACCAAGGCATTAGAAAGTTAAAAATCATAACACTCAAATGGAAAAATTTGATATAATTATGAATTTAGTCAAAACTCATCGCACTCATATAAAGAAAACAAGAAATACACATAAACATTTAACAAAAACTAAATAACTAAAAAATAAAATGAGAGCACAATCAAAATCTTTTAATAATGCATAAATACTTATTCTTGAACATTTGGGGCATAGCTTACCCCTCTTCACTAAATAGATTAATTAAAATGGTTAAAATGCATAAAATTTCATTACTAATGATAGCTGAGCCAATGGTTGGAATAAACCAATTAGAAATATACAAAAATAAGTTAAGATATAAAAATGCCACCTCCAATAAAAATAGCAAAATTTGGTTAATCTAGAATAACTTGGATATAACCAAAATAGAAGAAGATTAACAAATTATTAACCTCGGTTAGGAAAAAAACACATAAGGCATTATTTCTATAGGTTATGTTAATAATTCTAGAAAAACAAGAAAAGATTTATGGTAAATCATGAAGGATATAGCTAATAAGAATTTATTTTGGATAATTGGAGGAGAGTTTAACACCATAAGAATCTCATCGGAGAAAAAAGGAGGTAGGCCAATAAGCACAAAAGCAAGTGACCAATTTAATAAAGTAATAAATAAAATTAATCTAATAGAGGCAAATTTTTTATGATCAATATATACATGGACAAACAACCGTAAAAAGAAATGTGCCATCTTGTCAAGAATGGACATGATTCTGTTTAATTCAAGATGGCAGAACACTTTTAGAAATATAGGCATAAAACACTTAATCAGGAACTGCTCAAATCATAACCCACTGCTTATTACTCCCCAAAAAAAAGAAGTGAGTAGAACTTCATTTAATTTTCAAAATATGTGGTGCTTACACGAGGACTTCGTGGATATGGTTAATAATTCTTGGAAGTTTCCGATTGTAGGTAATCCTACTCAGACCTTTTCAGGTAAACTATTTAGATTAAGAACATGCTTATTAGATTGGAACAAAAAGAAATTTGGACATATTATAAAAACTATGTTAGAAATGGAACAAAATATAGATGAACTAGAAAAAGAACACGAAAAAACTAATAACACAAATAGTCTAAAGGCCCTTCATTAAGCTGAAGCTGAAATCAAATTTAAATTACACATGGATGAAGTTTTCTGGAAACAAAGATCAAAAATAAAATGGTTAAAAGAGGGGTATTTAAATCCAAAATTTTTTCATCAAATCACTAAAATAAAAAAACAAAAACACAAGATAATAGGAATTTGGAATAATGAAGAATTATGGGTAAAAAATAAGAAAGACATAAAAGAAACCTTAGGGGGAATGTCAAAGCATTATAATGCAAAAACAATGAATAGACAATGTTTAATCTCTTACAAAACATAAATAAAAATGTTGATGAAGAAGATAACAAAAACTTAATGGAATTTCCAGATAAAACAGAAATTAAAAATACTATATACGGTTTAGATAAAAACAGTGTTGTAGGCCCTGATTGTTGGAACGATGTGTTTTTTCAAGCCTGTTGGGACATAATCAAAATAGACCTTATTCAAGCATGATGGTTGGATCGACTTAATTTTTAGATGTATTTCAAGTACTTGGTTTAAAATTATCATTAACAGGGAAAAAGGGGAAGACTTTAAACCCACTCGGGGACTAAGACAAGGAGACCCATTGTCTCCTTCTCTTTTAAATATTTATTTGGAATTATTTTTGATTAATTTGAAACATAAAACCAAAACAGGAGCTATCCACTCGTTTAAACATTTTAAAGATTCAACGCATGTAGATTGTCTTGCATATGTAGATGATATAATTATTTTTACTAATAGAAATAAAAAAACTATATCTAATCTAATGACACTTTTCCAAAACATAAAAGAAGAAATAAGTGTAATACTAAATAGAAATAAATGGCAATTCATGGTTTCTAAAAAAGCCCCCTTAAACCTAGATCTCATATTGAAATATGCTACAGGTTTTTCCCAAGTAACAGGAGCAATCACTTATCTTGGTTGTCCTTTATATGAGGGACGAATACTCATACAACATTTTGATTTCATGTTAGTTAAGATTAGTCAGAAAATCACAGGATGGAAAATAGATATGCTAAATATGAGTGGAAAAATCACACTAATTAATCATGTTCTTCAATGCTTGGTAATTCATAACCTTATAATAATGAAGCCACCTAAAAACATAATTAAAAAAATGGAAAGAGAATTTGCTATATTTTTGGGGGAAAAAAGATACAAACACAAATTGCATTGTGTTAAATGGGAGTTTATATGTTACCCAAAAGAGGAAGCCGGCCTAGGCTTTTCTAGCTTGATATAAATAGAAGAGGCATGGGCTTGTAAGAGATGGTGGGGTGTGAAATAAAATAAAAGTTTATGGGCCAAATATATGAGAGCACAATATTTTATAAACACTGATACTAATAAGAACAAAAAAATTAAAAATAGCTCACTGATATGGAAACAAACAATAAAAAAAAGAGATCATAGATAAAAATACAATTTTAACAAAATATGGATGGAAATAGAAATTAACTAAAGAAGGTGCATTCACTTTAGAATCTGTCAAAAATTTAATTAGAAAGAAAAAACCAGATCAAGAGATATTTAAATGGTGCTGGGACAACAATAACTCACCTAAAACATGTTTATTTCTATGGAAACTTTTGTATAACATAATTCCAATAGACAATATTATTCAAAGAAAATGCATAAAATTAGCATCTAGATGTGAATGCTATAAAGAAAACATAGAAACATTAGAAGATTTATTCTCCCAAGGAGACATAGCAACAAGGATATGGGAAAATCTCGATAATGAAATGGGGATCAAATATTGAAGTCAATCCCTCAAAAATAGACTACAATGCTGGGATTTAAATCCTTACAATAATTTTGTTCATAGCTGGCTTAGGAAGAATATACCTCCACTAATTATCTGGAATATATAGAAAACCAGAAACAAGAATAGATATGCATGTATAGAAATGAAAATTAACGATAAAGTAAGATAAATCAAAACAGAATGAAAAACAATTTCAAAATTCTATCCACTAAAAAATATTAAACATGATGAAAATAAAGATAACATAGCCACATGTCAACTAAGTTATAAAAAAGACAAGCCAACAAATTTTACTACGATATGCTGGAATAAACCTCCAAAAAAATACATGGCACTTAATACAGATGATAGTTTTAAAAGAGATATGGGGGTAGCAGGTGGAGGAGGATTATTAAGGGACTCAGAAGGGAAAGTCCTATTTGCTTTCACAAGAATAATCAAACCAAAAATACCATTTGAGTCAGAAATTCAAGCTCTCTTAATTGGTTTACTACTATGTAAAAGCAACAATGTAAAAAATATGCAAGTCCAAACGTATTCCTTAACATTAGTAAATCTAATTAAAGGAAACAAATATTTATGGAAATATGAAAATGAGATAGAAGATATTATACATCTGGTTTCTGAATTAAATTGCAAAATAATACATATATTAAGGGAGGCCAATATAATCGCAAATAAATTAGCAAAAAATAGTGTTAAAAAGGTAATCAAGATTTTGGAAAAATAAACATCTCTCTGAAATATAAAGGATTGCTCAAACTAGATTAAATAGGTTTTCCAAATTTTAGAAGTGGTTAGGGGAGTAGCAATGAAATTAAACAATGAAAAGCATGCTTGTAGTTTACAATTTTATGCTTCCTCTTTGTTATCAGTCTAAGGCAGGATATATGCACAATGAAATTCTGTCATAAGGTTACCTACATAAGATTTTGTTTTTAAAAAGTACAGGGCCAGATGAAATTAAATAAAATTACAATTAATGTTTGCAGCATAACAAAACTATCACGGGTAAAAAAAGAAATATTTTGTGCATTCTTGGATAGTTTTACAGGTAAACAGGGAAGGTAACTATCAGGTGAGTTAGGATTGTATAGTGTGGATGGATGTTTTTGGTTTTTGCAGATAGCAAACACACAGTTTCAGAAAGTCAAATAGTTACCATAGAAGCATAGTATTGTTCAAGAAAATAGCAAATATTTAAGCTTTTCCTCATCTCCCATGAATAGCAGAACAACATGGCAGAAGCTAAAAAAAATGCCAACATTGAAGATACCATGCTGTCATTATTGAGGATCTTGAAGTTGGAAAAGGAAAAAATAGATTTGAAGAGTACAAAGAACATAGCAGAATCTTAAACAATGATATCAAAGTTTCTCTAACATGAATGAGAGCAAAAAAATGAACAGATCATCACATTAACATCAAAGCATAACAAACCACATAAATGAAGAGCCAAGAACGATAGTAACTCTTCTATAAGTAACATACTAAACCAGCAAGCACAAGAAAAAAGCTGGAACAACATCACAAATTAGTTAATTTCAGAGATACTTCTCTTAAAATAGATAAGTCCACTTTTATGTTTAATCTTTATTTATTTTTTGAATAAGTATGTAAAAGGGAAAAGGGTAGTTTTTAGTTTGTAACGATGATATTTCTCTGCCAAAAGAGAGGGTGATAATAATAAAATAATTATTTAAATAAAATAAGAATAATAAGAATAAGAAAAATAAGAACAATAAGAAGAATAAAATAAAAAGAAAAAAAACTAGAATAGGAAGAATAATAAGAATACAAAGATAAAGATGAATAAGAAGAATAGGTAGACTAAGAAGAATAAGAAGAATAAGAAGAATAAGAAGAATAAGAAGAATAAAAAGAATAAGAAGAATATTAAAATTAATAGAATAAAAACAATAAGAAGATTTAGAAGAATAAGAATAATAAGAAGAATAAAAAGAATTAAATGAATAAGAATAATAAAAGAATAAGAAGAATAAGAAGATCAATAAGAAGTATTAGAAGAATTAAACGAAAAGAAGACAAATAAGAATAAGAAGAATAAGAAAATAAGATGAATAAGAAGAATAAGAAATAAAAGATGAATACGAACAATAAGAAGAATAATGAGAATAAGTAGAAAAATAGGAATAATAAAAATAATAAGAATTAGAATAATTAGAAGAATAAGAAGATTGAGAAGAATGAGAAGAATGAGAAAAATAAGAAGAATGAGAAGAATAAGAAGAATAATATGAATAAGAATAATAAAAAGAATAAGAAGAAAAAAAATAATAAGAAGAATAAGAAAAAAAATAATAAGAAGAATAAGAAAAAAAAAGTAGAATAGAAGAATAATAAGAAAAAGAAGAATAAGAAGAAAAAAAATAAGATGAATAAGAAGAATAAAAGAATAAGAAGAATAAGAATAAAAAGAATGACAAAAATTAGAAAAATAAGAAGAATAAGATGAATAAGAATAATAATAATAACAATAAGAAGAATAAGAAGAAGGAGATGAAATTAAGAATAAGAGGAATAATAAGAATAAGAAGAAAAAAAAGAGTAAGAAGAATAATAAGAATAAGAAGAATAAGAAAATAAGTAGAGTAAGAAGAATTAGATAAATAACAAGAATACAAAGAAAATGAAGAATAAAAAAAATAAGAATAAGAAAAAAAGAATATTAAGAAGAATAAGAATATTAAGAAGAATAAGAAGAATAAGAAGAATAATAAGAATAATAAGAATATATAGTTACCTTTAAGAGGAAAGGAGAAGGGGCAAAATTGTTGCTTTCAAGAAGCCCAGGCATACTCCTCCTGTGAATTGTCTGGCATATGCGGATGATATTATCATCTTCACAAATGCTAGTAGTAAATATTTGAAAAATATGATGATTCTTTTGCAGTCTTTGGAGGAAGAAACATGACAAACATTGAATACGAATAAATGTCAATTCCTCACATTCAAAAACACATCAGAAATTACATCGCAAAGGATTAGCAGAATCACAGGTTTCATGCAAGCAAATGGTGCTCTTATATACCTAGGATGCCCTATTTATGAAGGAAGGGTGAAGGAGGTAAACTTATCATTCTTAGTGGATAAGATTAGAAATAAAATCGCGAGTTGGAAGGTGAATCTATTAAGTATGGCAGGAAGGATTTCACTTTTAACACATGTACTCCAGAGTTCCCTAACATACGTTTTAATGTCGACGCAGCCACCAAAAAGCATAGTTAAAAAAATAGAAAGAGAAATGGAAATTTTTTATGGGGGAAAAAAGAAGGAAAAAACAAGCTTCACTCGAAAAAATGGCAAGATTTATGTTACCCTAAGGAAGAAGCCGGATTAGGTTTCTCTACACTAGAAGATATATCTAAAGCATGTGCGTCCAAGAATTGGTGGAGAGTAAAGAAAATGGGAGTCTTTGGGCTGCATATATAAAAGCTAGATATGGGCTTGGAGATAAGCCGATTAACTTTAGAAAGACGTCAAAAAGTTAAAAATTAATGAATAAACAAAAAAACATAGTAGAAAATCATGCGATTTTGACATGTAGAGGATTGAAATGGAAGCTCAATGCTCAAGGAACTTTTTACATTAAAGAGCGCAAAAAATTTAGTAAGAAGAAAAAGGCAATTGCAGGATATCTATGAAAGATTATGGTTAAAAGAGATCCCACATAAAATTAATATATTTGTGTAGAAACTCCATGCAAAAGTCATACCGGTAGATGAGAATATACAAAGAAAGGGTATAAAGCTAGCTTCTAGATGTGAATGTTGCAGAAAGGAGATAGAAAGTATTGAACACTTATTTTCTACAAATACAATAGCTAATAAATTATGGAGAAATTTAGAAACAGAAATAGAAATTAAAACAGAAGCAGGAAATCTTTTTGATAGATTAGAAAGTTGAGTTCAAATGTGCACCGAGAATAAAATTCTCAAATGGCTCAGGCAATATATTCCCCATATTACGATATGGTGCATATGGAAAGCCAGAAATAAAAGTCATTTTGAGAATATCCCGATGAGCTATGAGAACATCCTAGAGGAGATTAAAAGAGAAAGCACATTCTTAACAGCATGCTACCCGATAAAAATAAAAAATAAGGACATTGATGGAAAAAAGGCATGGGGCCTTTCCACAAGCCTCAGAAAACTACCAGCTATTAAAATTATTAAGTGGAAAAAGTCTCTAAAAGACTACATTATCTTGAATACAGATGGATGTTTTAAAAGAGACATGGGATGACAGGAGGTGGAGGAGTTATAAGAAATGAGGAAGGTAGAATAATTAAGGCATTTACTATGAGAGGAACAGCCTCTTCAATTTTGCACTCAGAAACAATGGCCCTATATAAGGGTCTTCAAATTTGCAAAGAAAATGGGTTCAGCAAAATTCAAAAACAGGTAGACTCGAGTCTTTTAGTAGATCTAGTGAAAGACAAAATAGAGCTATGGAGGTTACACGAAGATATTAATAAGATAAAAGAATTAGTAATTGAGCTAAAAGGAGAAATTATTCACATATTTAGGGAAGCCAATGTGCTTGCAGACAAATTAGTAGAGGAAGGTATGAGGAAAGGTTTTTAGGAATTTGATGAGAATAACATTCCAGATAAGTACAAGGATTGATAAGACTTGACAAAATAGGATTTCCTTATATTAGAGTTCAAAATTAAAAGAATAAAACAAAATTTAAAGAAAATTTATTGGATTAATTTCTTGCTTTGGTATATGCCTTTTGTTTCTCTTTAAAGACAATTGTAGGCGGTGGCAAGACATATCAGAAAATCTCTCTAGTCCTGATGGGGGAAAAGAGCCAGCCTGAAGAATGAGAAACATTTATATATATATATAAAAAGGCATTGGGCAGGATGTCAGCTGGCTGTAGAAGGGCTTCTGAAAGAAGCTCCAACAGGGAAGCAAATGCAATTTGGAGGAGACTGAATATACACCTCCAAGCAATAAGGTATCAACGGGGCAGCAAAAAGGATCTGTTGAATGAAGAGATTATGGCATCAATGGGGTAGCTGAAGGAGACCTATCACGTAGGGGGCTCGGTAATGCATCAAACGGGCAGTGAAATAGCCCAGAAAAGTTTACACAAACATAAATTTATCAAATGAAATGCAGTACTGGAAGTGATGTTGAAAAAATATAGTTATCCAATTCAAAGAGCCAAATAAAGTTATGAAAGGCAGGAAAAAGATTATAAACATAACTTGAACAAAATAGTCCAGAAAAGTGCATCAAAATTAGCAAACATACTTCATACTGATACTTAAATGAAGAGAGTTAAAAGCATGATTTCATAGAGATAGGTTTTATTTATTTTTTGAGAAAGGGTGGAAAAGGAGAAAAAGGGTAGTATTAGTTTGTACAAATGGTATTCCTCCACAAAAGAGAGGGCATAATAATACAAACAAACCTTAAAAAATAATAATAAGATAAGAAGAAGAATAATAAAAATATGAATAAAAAAATAAGAAAGATAATAGAATAATTAGATAAGAATAAGAAGAATATAGAAGAATAAGAATAAAAAGAAGAAAAAGAAGAATAAGTAGAAAAATAAGATAATAAGAAAAAGAAGATTAAAAAAGGATAAGATATAATAATAATAAGAATAATAAGAATAACATGAATAACAGGAAAAAGAAGATAAGAAGAATTAAAAAATAAGAAGAATAAGAATAATAAGAAGAAATAAGACTAATAAGAAGAATAAAAAAAATTAAAAGGATAAGAAAAATAAGAAAAATTAGAAGTATAAGAAGAATAAAAAGAATAAGAAGATTAAGAAGATTAAGAATAATAAGAATAATAAGAAGAATAAGAAGAATAAGAAGAATAAAATTAATAAGAAAAATAAAATAATAATAAGAATAAAAAGAATAAGAAAATAAGTATATAAAGAAGAATAAGAATAGTAAAAAGTATAAGATTTTTAAGAAGAATAAGATGATTAAGAAGATTAAGAAGAATAAAAATAATAACATGAATAGGATGAATACATGGTAAAAACTAGAATTAAAAGAAAAGAATAAAAAAGAATAAGAAAAATATGAAGAATAAGAAAAATAAGAAGAATAGAAGAATAAAAAATAATAAAATGAATAAAAAGAAAAAATAAGAATAAGAAAAAATAAAAATAATAAACAAATAAAAGGAATAAGAAGAAGAATAATATTAATAAGAATAAGAACAATAAGAAGAATGAGAAGAATAAAAAGAAAAAAAAGAATACCCAGAATAAAAAGAATTTAGAAGAATAAAAAGAATAAGAAGAATAAGATGAATAAGAATAATAATTAGAAATGAAGAATAAGAAGAATAAGAAGCCTAAAAAGAATAAGAAGAATAATACGAAATGAAGAATACGAGGAATAAGAAGAATAAGAAGAATAAGAATAATAAGAATAAAAGGATAAGAAGAATAAATAGAATAAGAAGAATAAGAAGAATAAAAAGGATAAGAAGAATAATAAAATAAGAAGAATTAGAAGAATAAGAATAAGAAAAATAAAAAGAATAATAAGAATAAGAAGAAAAGAAGAAAAATAAAAATAAGAATAATAAGAAGAAAAAGAAGAATATGAAGAATAAGAAGAATAAAAAGAATAGAAGAATAAAAAGAATATGAATAATAAGGAGAATAATAGAATAAGAAGAATAAGAAGAATTAGAATAAATAGAAGGATAAAAAGAATAAAAAAAATTAGAAGAAAAGAAGAAAAGAAAAATAATTAGAATAAGTAGAATAAGAAGAATAAAAAAAGATGAAGAATAAAGAATAAGAAGAATAAGAAGTATTAGAATACTTAGAAAAAGAAGAATAAAAAGAATAAAAAGAATAAGAAGAATAAGAAAAATAAGATGAATAAAAAGAATAAGAAAAATAAGATGAATAAGATGAATAAGAAGGATAAGAAGAATAAGAAGAATAAAAAGAATAAGAAGAATTAGAAGATTAAACAGAATAAGAAGATAAGCAAAATAAGAATAATAAGAATAATAAAAGAATAATAAGAATAAGAAGAAGAATAATAATAATGATAATAATAAGAATTAAAAGAATAAGAAGAATAATAAAAATAAGAAGAATAAGAAGAAACCGAAGATTAAAAGTATAAGAAGAAAAAGAATAAGAAGAAAAAGTGAAAAAATAATAACAATAATAGAAGAATAAGAAGAATAAAAGAAAAAATGAATAAGAAGAATAAATAAATGAGAAGTATAAGAATAAGAAGAATTAGAAAAATAAACTAATAAGATGAATAAGAAGACTAATAAGATTATTATGAATAATATAAAAAAGATTGAGAAGGATAAGTAGAATAAGAAGTATGACAAGAATAAAAAAAATAAGAATAATAAAAAGATTAAGAAGAAGAGGAAGGATAAGAAGAATAAGATGAATAAGAAGAAAAATAAAAATAAAAGAAAAAGAAGAATAAGAAAAATAATAAGAATAATAAGAATAATAAGAATAAGAAGAATAAGAAGAATAAAAAAAATAAGAATAATAAGATAAAAAACAAGAATTAGAAGAATACTAAAAAAATATGAATAATATGAAAATAATATGAGGAGAATAAGATGAATATGAGTATAAAAATTCTTCATAATCATTTTATACTTCTTAATCATCTTATTCTTCTTACTCTTTTTATTCTTATTTTCTACTTATTCTTCTTATTCTTTTTATTCTTATTATTAATCTATTCTCCTATTCTTTTTAATCTTCTTATTCTTATTATTCTTCTTATACTTCTAATTTTTGTTATTATTCTTATTTTTCCTATTATTATTATTCTTATTTTTGTAATTTTTTTTATTCTTCTTTTTCCTGTTATTCTTTTTATTCTTCTTTTTTTTTCTTATTCTTCATATTTTTATTATTCTTCTTTTTGTTCTTTTTTTGTTATATTCTTATTATTATTTTTATTCTTCTTTCTTTTTATTATTCTTATTATTCTTATTTTTCTTATTTTTCTTATTTTTTATTCTTCTTATTCTTTTTATTCTTTTTATTTTACTTATTCTTCTTATTATTCTTATTTTTTTTGTTCTAATTTTTTTTATTATTCTTATTATTTTTATTCTTCTTATTCTTCTTATTCTTTATTATTCTTATTCTTCTTATTCTCATTTTTCTTATTATTCAATTTATTCTTCTTTTTCTTTTAAATATTCTTATTTACATAATTCGTCTTATTTTACTTATTCTACTTATTCTTCTTATTTTTATTATTCTTCTTTCAATTTTTTTATTCTTTTTATTCTATTTATTCTTCTTATTCTTCAATTCATCATATTCTTTTATTTTTTTTATTCTCTTATTCTTCTTATGCTTCTAATTCTTCTTATGTTTCTTAATCTTATTATTATATTTATTCTTCTTAATCTTCTATTCATTTTATTCTTCATATTCTTCTTTTTTTATCTTCTATTCATTTTATTATTCTTATTCTTCTTATTCATTTTATTATTCTTATTCTTCTTAATTCCATTTTATTATTCTTATTCTTCTTAATCTTTTTATTCTTCTCATCTTTCTTATTCTTATTAATCTTTTTATTCTTTTATTCTTTTTATTCTCTTATTTTTCTTTTAATTTTATTCTTCTTATTTTCCAAATTTTCTTATCTTTTTATTCTTATTCTCTTATTCTTTAATTCTTCTTATTTTTTGATTCTTTTTTCTTCTTATTCTTCTTATTCTTCTATTTTTCTTATTATTCTATTCTTCTTATTATTCTTTTTATTCTTTTATTCTTTTTTTTCTTATCTTATTATTCTTTTTTCTCTTCTTTTTTCTCTTATTCTTCTTTTTCTTCTTTTTCTAATTATTCTTCTCATTCATCAAATTCTTCTAATTCCTATTATTCTTATTATTCTTATTATTCTTTAATCTTATTATTCTACTTATTCTTCTCATTCATCTTATTTTTCTTATTCTTTTTATTCATCTAATAACAAGAATTAGAAGAATGATATGAATGAGAAGAATAAGAAAAATTAACAGAATAATAAGAATAAAAAGAAAATAAGAAAAAAAAGAATATGAAAGAAAAAGAAGAAAAAGAATAATAAGAATAATAGAATAATAAGAATAATAAGAATAATGAAGAATAACAAGAATAAAAGAATAAGAAGAATAAGAAGAGTAAGAAGAAAAAAAAGAATAAGAAAATAAGAAGAATAAAAGAAAAGAAGAATAAAAGAAAAGAAGAATAAAAGAAGATTAAGAAGATAATACAATACATCTTATTCTTCTTAATCGCTCTTTCTGTTTAATTCTTCAAATACTTCTATTTTCTTATTCTTCTTATTCTTCTTATTCTTTAGTTCTTTTTATCATATAATTCTCTAATTCTTTTTATACTTCTTATAGTCTTATTCTTTTAAATATTCTTATTATTTTATTTTTGTTATATCTATTCTTCTTCTTCTTCTTTTTTTTCTACTGATTCTTTTTATACTTCTTATTCTTCATATTCTTCATTATTCATCTTATTCATTTTATTCTTCATATTCTTCTTTTTTTATTTTTTTTATTTTTCTTATTCATTTTATTAGTCTGATTCTTCATATTCATTTTATTATTCTTATTCTTCTTATTCTTTTCATTCTTCTCATTTTCTTATTCGTTTTAATCTTTTATTCGTTTATTCTTTATATTCTTTTATTCTTCTTATTCTATTATTCATCTTATTCTTCTTATTCTTCTTTTTCATTTTATCCTTCTTATTTTTCCAATTTTTTTATATTTTTTATTCTTATTCTTCTTATTCTTCTTATTCATTTATTCTTCTTATTATTCTTATTCTTTTTTTTCAGATTGTTCTTATTCTTCTTATTCTTCTATTCTTATTATTATTCTATTCATATTATTATTATTATTATTATTATTATTATTATTCTTTTTCTTCTTTTTCTTCTTTTTCTTCTTTTTATTCTTCTTTTTCGTATTCTTATTATTCTTCTTATTTTTCTTATTCTTCTAATTTTTAGTACTCTACTTATTCTTCTCATTCATCTTATTTTTCCTTATTCTTCTTATTTATCTAATAATAAGAATAAGATGAATGAGAAGAATAACAAAAATAACAAGAATAATAAAAATACAATGAAAAAGAAGAAATAGAAAAAAAAGAAAAAAAAAGAAGAAGAAAAAAAAATAAGAAAAAGAATAATAAGAATAATAAGAAGAATAGAAGAATAAGAAGTATAATTAGAATAAGAAGAAAAAAAGAATAAGAAAAATAAGAAGAATAAAAGAATAAGAAGAATAAGAATAAAAAAAAATAAGAAGAATAAAAGAAGATTAAGAATAATAAAAGAATACATCTTATTCTTCTTAATCTTCTTCCTCTTTAATTCATCAAATACTTCTTATTTTTTTTATTCATCTTATTGTTCTTATTCTTTTATTCTTTTATTCTTTTTATCATATAATTCTTCTATTTCTTCTTAACTTCTTATTATTCTTATTCTTTAAAATTCTTATTTATTTTATTCTTGTTATTCCTATTATTCTTCTTATTCTTTTTTCCTTCTTATTCTTATTATTCTTCTTATTCTTCATATTCTTCTTATACTTTTTATTCTTCTTATTCTTTTTATCTTCTCATTCTTCTTATTCTTCTTATTCTTCTCATTCTTTTTATTCTTCTTATTCTTCTTATTCCTCTTATTCTTTATTTATTATTATTTATCTTATTCTTCTTATTCTTCTTATTCTTTTATTTTTCTTAATCTTTTTTTCTTGGTATTCTTCTTATTCTACCTATTCTTCTCATTCTTCTTATTATTCTTATTCTTTTTAATATTATTATTCTTCTTATTATTCTTATTCATCTTATTCTTCTTATTTTTTAATTCTTCTTATTCTTTTTAATCTTCTCATTCTTCTTATTCTTATTATCTTCTTATTATTCATATTTTCTTATTTTTATTCTTCTATTCTTATTATTCTTCTTATTCTTCTTATTCTTTTTTTATTCTTATTATACTTATTCGTCTTATTATTCTTATTCTTCTTATTATTCTTATTCTTGTTATTCTTGCATTCTTAGTATTCATTTATTTCTATTTATTTTTCTTCTTCTTTTTTTATTCTATTTCTTCTTATTTTTCTTTTCTTCTTATTGGTCTTATTTTTTTTATTCTTCTATTCTATTTATTATACTTATTATTCTTATTCTTTTTTTATTTCTTCTTATTCTTCTTTATTCTTATTCTTCTTATTTTAATTTATCTTCTTATTTTTCTTATTCTTCTTATTCTTTGTATTCATCTTATTATTCTTATTATTCTTTTCTTCTTATTACTCTTATATTTTTTTTATTCTTCTTTTTCTTCTTATTTTCTAATTCTTCTAATTTTCTAATTCTTCTTTTATTCTAAATCTACTTAGACTTTTTATTCTTCCTAATCTTCTTATTCTTCTTATTCTTCTTATACTTCTTATTCTTCTTATTCTTCTCATTCTTCTTATTCTTCTTATTATTCTTATTCTTCTTATTCTTCTTATTTTTCTTATTCATCTTATTCTTCAAATTCTTCTTATTTATCTTATTCTTCTTATTCTTCTTTTTCTACTTATTCTTTTTATTCTTTTATTCTTCTTATTAATTTTATTCTTCTTATTCTTCTTATTATTCTTTTTTTACTTATTCTTCTTATCTTTTTTATTCTTCTTACTAATCCTATTCTTCTTATTCTTCTTATTATTCTTATTCTTTTTATTCATCTTATTCTTCTTATTCTTATAATTCTTCTATTTCTCTAATTCTTCTTATTCTTCTTATTCTTCTTATTCTTCTTATTCTTTTTATTCTTTTTATTCTTCTTATTCCTCTTTTTTTATTGAAAGGTTTGTTTTATTATCATAATAACCCTCTCTTTTGGCGAAGGAATATCATTTTTATAAACTACATATTATCCTTTACCCTCTTAATTCCTTACTTAAAATTACAATATATAAAAAATACAATAGCAATCTAGATTTTCCTTCATTATTCAGCAATCTATATTGGCCTTCTGAGATACCTTTTTATTTTGAATCAAAACCTTGTGATAGACAATATTCTGATTACACAGTCCTTCTTGTGCAGCTTTATAACCACTTACTACTTTCCATCTCCAATCATATTTTTGTCGTTATCCTTTTAGCTCTTTATTTCTCAAATTCCTTCTAGTCTGCCACTTTACTTCTACTAGTATGTTTATTTTCGAGACTCATCATGACATTTTTCAGATCTTACTAACCTTACTAACCCCTAATTATAGACAGTACACTTACCAACATCACCTACTCTTTAATACCCATTCCTAAAAGGCAGAAAGTGCTTAGCTTGTATGCAGCCATTACAAACATTAAAGATTCCTTAACAAACGCTGAAAATAAATACATATTCTTTCACAATAGCATATGACTGTGTTACCATCAATAGAGTTAGCTTGACACACTTGACTGCACCAATAACCATAACAGACCCATTTGCCCACAAATAATAACCCCATCTCCACCTTCATCACCTTATCTTCTACCTTAGTTGGCCTGTAAGTAAACCAATAAGACAGCAAACTACAAAAACACAAGCAAACAACACATGTCTTCCATATCTAGCCTAGCCCCTTTCTTTTCTTAATCACCCCTCAGAACTAGGGTGTTAATGGAATTTCATTGTTGATGCTTTTTGTTTAGATCTTTGGCTCATTCTAACCCTTTTGAAATTGCATTTTGTATTATTTTCTCACCTGCATAACAACAACAACAAACAACCCATTCCACAAAATATATCGACTACAGATCTTCCTACATCCCCATGCCCCCTCTCTATGAAGCTTTGCCCTACTTTCTACTATCAACTAATGGAATTGAAACTATAGTCCCTGCCCCTTATTTAAGCAGATTTTATGTGTTTGAGATCATTTCTTGTGCTATTTAATCCAGCCCATCTCATCTTGCATCTTTGCGCTATTCCTGCAGAACTATCATGGCAATAAAAAATATAAATTAAATTTAACCTACCTTGATTTCTTTAGACTGATATCCAACAATAGCATCTGGAAGTCTGTATCTATCTAACAGGAATAAAATTCTATCATCTTACTACATTAGAGATCCCTTGTAACTAAATGTTTACTTGACATTCTTTTATATTTCTCCTTTCTTTATTCTAATATGTGGAAAGGACATACTGTATAATTTGATAATGCCTTTATATCTCATTGGAATCTCATTATTCATAAAAATTTGTTTACCTTTTTTTATCCCTTCTCTAGCTAATTTGTCTACCAACTCATTCACTTCCCTATATATATTCTAATGTCACCTTTTTGAGATCTCATTTGATTAGCTATGTCTTCTAGGTCCTCCTCATATCTCCACCTCTTAATTTTTTGGATTAAGAGATCTACTACTATTTTTTGATTCTACTTGAATAACAATGTTTTCAAAACTTCTTTCTTTGCATAGCTTTAGCCCCTGTCTAAGAGCCAGGATCTCTGCATGTAGTGTAGAGCTTTGTTTATAATATAGTGTAAACGCTAATATCAGCTTTCCCTCTGCATCTCTAATCGCACCTCCTCCTTCTAATCTTATGTTCCTATTAAATCTTCAATAAGTATTTATTACCAATTTTCCTTCTAGGGGGTTTTCACAGTTAAATTTAATTATTCTATCTGTTTAAACCTTTCTAGTTGTTAACACCCATTTATGTGACATATCACTTTCTAATTAATCTTGTTTTATTTTTATAGGATTAATACCCATTTATGTCTATCTCTCAATATCACTTTCCTAGTATTTAATACCCATTTATGTCTCTCTCTCAATATCTTTTGAAATATTTATCCCACCCATTTTTATTCTTTCATACCTACTTTGATTCATAGCCTTCCAAATACACCAGATAACTATATGCGGGATATTATTTTTTAACCATCTCTGTACATTATTTTTTGGTTTTATCCTACTCCATTTATAAATTCTATCTTTAAATTTTATATTATCATTTTTCATGTTGATAGAGTGCTCAATCGAGTCCCATACTTCCTTAGCTATATTACCTTGAGATAAAAGATGGTCCAAGATTTCTTCATTTTCTCTACAACACTCACATCTTGAGGCAAGCCTAATTCTCTTAGTATGAATGTTTGTGTCTATTGGTATAATATTCGGCAGAGCCCTCCACATAAATATGCAAATTTATGTGGGTTATTAGTCTGCCATAACCATCTAAATAACTCATGTACTTTTTTCTTCTGTCTGACTTTGTTCTTGGCTGATTTCAAAGAAAATTTTTTTTCAAGATTTATGGTCCATTTCCAGTGCCCTCTGGTTAGTTTAGCATGCTTTTCCACCACTTCTTTTTGCTTGAGCATTTGTAACCATACATTTGACTTCCTACACTTTTTTCTTTCTCTGTACGTATCATTATTTATATAGTATTTAGCTCTCATTAATTCCACCCACAAACTCTCATTATCTTTAATCCTCCACCATCTCTTGCATGCCCATGCTCTTGATATTTTCTATAGACTTCCAATACCTAATACTGCCAACTCTTTTGGTAGGTACTCATCCTCCTATTTTATCCAGTGTAATTTATTCTTCCCTTCTTTCTTTCCCCATAAGAAGTTTGCTAATTCTCCTTCTCATTTTTTAAATATTTTCTAAGGCGGTTGAATTATCATAAGGTTGTGTATTAGTGTGCTCTGTAAAACATGCGTTATTAATTTGGCTCTCCCACTCATGTTTAACATTTCTACCTTCTAAGATGTAATTTTCTTTCTTATTTTATCTAACAAAAAATCTAGATATTCAATTTGTAGTCTACCATCATATATTAGGCATCCTAAGTAAATCATCTCTGCATCCTTTTCTGTGTAAATCCTGTAATATTTCTGATTCTTTGATTAACATTCATTGGGTCTTTAGCCGCATTCATGAATAGGCATTTTTTTGTATTAAAAATGTGCCCCATTTCTTCCTCTACTATTAGGAACAAATCTATCATGTTGTTGAGTGATTTGATGCTGGCATTCGTGAACATGATTAGATCGTTAGCATATGCCAAACATGCAACCTGGGGGATTAGCCTCGGTTGTTTGAATTGTAATATGCTTTCTTTACTCATTCTCTCTTTGATATTGACTAATACCAATTCTAAATAAATATTAAAAAGAGATGGAGAGAGGGGATTACTCTATCTTAAACCTTTTACTAGTTTAAACTCACCCCCTATCTCTCCATTTATGAATATTTTAACCCAGACATTCGAAATGCAGCTGTAGATATGATCTATTCAGAATTCTGAAAATCTCATTTTTCTCATTATGAAATATGGTACATCCCATTCTATTCTATCAAATGCTTTAGATAGATCCAGTTTGAATATCACATTATGCCCTCTTGATTTTGATCCTAAATCATTTATCAATTCTTTAGCTAAACTAATATTCTCCATTATTAATCTATCTTTCATAAAACATATTTGTACTTTTGAAATAATCTTAGGTAATATCGATACCAGCCTATTTTGTAATATTTTGTCAATATTTTATAGATTGAATTACATAAACTAATAGGTTTATAGTCCTCGACTTTCTGAGGATTCTCCATTTTTGGTATAAGAATTATGTGTGAATAAACCCATGACTTTCAATTCTGCCCCACAAAATATCAATTCGATGGCTTTCATGAGATCCTTCTTTATTATATCCCAACTTACCTAATAAAAGGCAGTATTCCACCCATATGAACCTGCCGTGCTATTTTTGTTCATGCTAATTATAGCTGCTTTAATTTTTCTTCCTATGGAAAAAGAATTAGCTTTCTATTATTTTCTTCCGTAATCTTTTTTTCTATATTGCTTATGAATCTATTTCCATTGTGAGAGCCTTTCTTACCCAATTGTCCTTTAAAGTATTCTTCAAAGTGCTTTTTCAAATCTTTGTTAGTTACCATCCATTCAGTTTCCTCATTTTAACCCATTTATTTCATTGCTTTAGATGTTTTCTTTTCACCATTGTTTGAAAAAATTTAGTGTTTTTATCCCCCACCTTTAATCATTTTATTCAGGATTTCTGCTTCCAGTATAATTCTTCCATATGAAGTTTTAGTCTGAGCTCTGCTTGTGCGATGTTAAGTGCATTCCTTATTTCCTCTCCACCCTTTTCCTCGTAATTCTTTTCTAAATTTTTCACTTTGATTTCTACTTCATTCATATTTTTATTAATATTCCCAATCTTCTCTTTATTCCATTTACTCAGCCTAATTTTAAGAATTCTTAATTTTTGATTAAACACTTGAACATGATTACCTGTAGCATCTTCCCATTCTATTTTGATAATATCATTATAGTCTTTATGCAAACTCTACATATCCTGGAAGATGAATCTTCCTTTTATGGCATTTGATTTTTTTATTGTAATGAGCAAGGGACTATTGTCAGCGCAGGTTCTATTAAGATGCCTAATGCTTATAGCTCCATACTTCTCTACCCATTTAATATTATGTAAGAACCTTTCTAGTCTTGACCATATAGTCCTTTTCTTCCTCCTATTATTACACCGAGCGTATTTCGAGCCTAAAAAATTTATTTCCATTAAGTTTGTCTTTGTTATCGTCTAATTAAATTTTTAAAAGCCTTTCTATTGGAAGCCTTCCCTCCCTTCTTTCTCCCCTCTAATTCCTCTGTGTCTTTCCAAAGAGTCTCTCTCTTGCCTTGAGTTTTTTGCATATACTACTAAAATGATTTCTTTATTCCTTTTTTAAAGCATATTTTTCTAACTGCTTATATTTATTAATTGTTCTATATCATTTAAAATAATAATATCGAGCTTATCTTTCCACAAAAACCATATTTTTCCATTGTAATTTAAAAAGCATTTATCAAAAGCAATAATGGTTTTGTATTTCTCTAACTGCTCTTTTCCAACTAATGGTTTGTCTAGAATTATTAATGAAATTTTAAATGTCTATTTTAACTTTTTAAATCTTCTTAAGGTGGGTGTATTTGCTACACCTCTCACATTCCAATATAAATATCTAAACATTGATGGATATCCTTGCACTTGCTCTTATAGTAAACTTAGAATCATATTTCATGCCTAAATATTTTTTAGTGTTTCTCGATTTTTTACTTGTGCTAAGGCCCTCTATCATTCCTATATCCCTTTCATCCTTATTAATTTTATGCAACTCAATGGCCATAACTTTTATTTCTTGTATTGCCCATTCCCTGCTTCCCAAACCTTCTCTACTCTTTTCTATGTTTATATAGTCCTTTGATTGGCCCCTTGGTTGTTGTTCATCCTCCTCCTCACTCAAGACTATTGTACAACTTTGAATCTCTTCCTTTATTAACTCATCTACCCACTGCCCATTTTCTCTCTTTTTCTCTAGCCTTTTACCTCACCTCCCTAGCCTCCTGCTTACCCTTCCTAAACCTTTTTAGCATTTCTTCTACTTTGTGCATCATATGTCTTATCTGACCATCATCTAGCCCATCCCTTTCCCCCATTTCTTCTAATCCCAACATCTATCTTCTCCTATTCACCTCTCTACTCTTCTCCTCATCTATCCCCTCTTTTTCCTTGCTTTTCCTAAGTTACTACCCTACATTTTTTTCTCTTCTTCCATCCTCAACCCCTTTATTGACCACACCTTATATGCCCCTATTTTCTCTCCTTCTCTCTCTACCTTCTGTCCCTCAAATCCACCTACTTCTTCCCCTTCCTCTAATTGTAGAGTCTGCTTCTCTATATAATTTTCTAGCCTAATTTCATTTCTAACTTCCATAAAGACGACTATTTCTTTTCCTCTATTTTTTTCCCTCCTCTCCCCTACTGATTTCTACTCCTCTCTTCTTTTTTTAACTATGCAAGCTTCAGCCCCATGCCCAAGTTTTTTAAATATATGACAGTACTGAGGTAGATTTTCTGGTAGAACTTGCTGCCAGAATCCCAAGTCACCCGTGCAACCTATCCACACTCTCTGTAGGATAGGTTTGTACAAGTCTATCTTTATACAAATTCGAGCTATGCTCAGTCTTGATAGAGTGGTTGTAGCATCAATTAAGAGAGGATTTCCTATTATTTTCGCTATGAGGTATAGAGAATATTTTCAAAAAAATGGATATGCAATAAGGGAAAAAGAAACAAAACAGGGACCTTGTCAAACTCCTCCTTTGTTGAAAATTCCGGCGACCATTTGAATGTTCTCTTGGGGAAGCCATTTATAAACCACGTATCTTTCATCCAAATTATATGCATATCCTCTTCGACAAACAGTTGCACCAGGAAGTGCTTCTCGTTGATTAAACCAACTTTCACCAAATCTTTTAGCTTCAATGAGTGAAAGAAGTATCTTACCTATTCAACTTGAGGCCTCCCATGTGAAAATTTCCCGACAATTGAAAGATTTTGAGCCTATGCAAAACTAGCGATATCCTCGGTAGAGAAGAAGATTGCAGCTTCACTTTTTTTTCCTATAAATCCTTGTTTCATCACTCGTAGTTTTATTAAAATGTTGTGATTAGGATTTTGTAATAGCTAAATAATCTATTTTCACTGAATTGAGCTTGAAATAACTTCTTATTCAATATTTGAGCTTTCTCTCTCTTGAAATCAACTTTTTCTCTCTAGAAACCGCCATTCTTTCTCTAAAATATTCAAGAGCGGGTTTTCAAATTTTCATTTATTTATTCCTCTTATTATTGTTTTTTTCTTATTATTCTTATTCTTCTCATTATTCTTATTCTTCTTATTGTTCTTATTTTTGTTATTCTTAGTATTCTTAGTATTCATCTATTTCTTCTTATTTTTCTTATTCTTCTTTTTCTTCTTATACTTTTTATTATTCTTATTCTTCTTATTCTTCTTATCCTTCTTATTCTTTTATTCTTCTTAATCTTCTTATTCTTTTATTCTTATTATTCTTCTTATTCTTCTTATTATTCTTCTTCTTATTTTTCTTATTCTTCTTATTCTACTTATTCTTATTTTCTATTTATTATTTTTCTTCTTCTTATTCTTCTTATTCTTCATTTTCTTCTTATTCTTCTTATTCTTCTTATTCTTCTTATTCATCTTATTCTTCTTCTTATTCTTCTGATTCTTATTATTATTATTATTCTTCTTCTTATTCTTCTTATTCTTCTTATTCTTCTTATTCTTCTTATTCTTCTTATTCTTCTTATTATTCTTATTATTTTTATTCTTCTTATTCTTGGTATTCTACTTATTTTTCTTAATCTTTCTATTCTTCTCATTTTTCTTATTCTTTTTATTATTATTAATCTTATTATTCTTCTTATTCGTTTTATTCTTATTATTTTTCAGATTCTTCTTATTCCTCTTATTCTTCTTATTTTTCTTATTCTTATTATTCTTCTTACTCGTTATATTTATCATATTCTTCTTAATCTTTTTATTCTTATTATTCTTATTATTCTTATTATGCTTATTATTCTTCTTATTCTTCTTATTCTTTTATTCTTATTATTTTTCTTATTCTTCTTATTCTTCTTATTCTTCTTATTATTCTTCTTCTTATTCTTCTTATTCTTCTTATTTTTCTTATTCTTCTTATTCTTCTAATTTTTCTTATTTTTCTTATTCTACTTATTCTTATTTTCTATTTATTATTTTTTTTTTCTTATTATTCTTATTCTTGTTCTTCTTGTTATTCTTCTTATTCTCCTTATTCTTCTTATTCTTCTTATTATTCTTATTATTTTTATTCTTTTTATTCTTAGTATTCTCATTTTTCTTATTCTTGGTATTCTTCTTATTCTTCTCATTTTTCTTATTCTTTTTATTTTTATTAATCTTATTAGTCTTATTATTCTTCTAATTCATTTTAATCTTATTATTTTTCAGATTCTTCTTATTCCGCTTATTCTTCGTATTTTTCTTATTCTTATTATTTTTCTTATTCATTATATTTATCATATTCTTCTTAATCTTTTTATTCTTATTATTCTTATTATGCTTATTATTCTTCTTATTCTTCTTATTCTTCTTATTCTTATTATTCTTCTTATTCTTCTTATTCTTCTTATTCTTCTTATTCTTATTCTTCTTCTTATTCTTCTTATTCTTCTTATTCTTCTTATTCTTCTTATTCTTCTTATTCTTCTTATTCTTCTTATTTTTCTTAATCTTTCTATTCTTCTCATTTTTCTTATTCTTTTTATTATTATTAATCTTATTATTCTTCTTATTCGTTTTATTCTTATTATTTTTCAGATTCTTCTTATTCCTCTTATTCTTCTTATTTTCTTATTCTTATTATTCTTCTTACTCGTTATATTTATCATATTCTTCTTAATCTTTTTATTCTTATTATTCTTATATTCTTATTGTTTATTATTCTTCTTATTCTTCTTATTCTTTTATTCTTATTATTTTTCTTATTCTTCTTATTCTTCTTATTCTTCTTATTATTCTTCTTCTTATTCTTCTTATTCTTCTTATTCTTCTAATTTTTCTTATTTTTCTTATTCTACTTATTCTTATTTTCTATTTATTATTTTTTTTCTTCTTATTATTCTTATTCTTGTTCTTCTTATTATTCTTCTTATTCTCCTTATTCTTCTTATTCTTCTTATTATTCTTATTATTTTTATTCTTTTTATTCTTGCTATTCTCATTTTTCTTATTCTTGGTATTCTTCTTATTCTTCTCATTTTTCTTATTCTTTTTATTTTTATTAATCTTATTATTCTTCTTATTCATTTTAATCTTATTATTTTTCAGATTCTTCTTATTCCACTTATTCTTCGTATTTTTCTTATTCTTATTATTTTTCTTATTCATTATATTTATCATATTCTTCTTAATCTTTTTATTCTTATTATTCTTATTATTCTTATTATGCTTATTATTCTTCTTATTCTTCTTATTCTTCTTATTCTTCTTATTCTTCTTATTCTTATTATTCTTCTTATTCTTCTTACTCTTCTTATTCTTCTTATTCTTCTTATTTTTCTTATTCTTCTTATTCTTCTTACTCTTCTTATTCTTCTTATTTTTCTTATTCTTCTTATTCTTTTTATTCTTTTAATTTTTCTTATTTTTATTATTCTTATTCTTCTTATTATTTTTACTCTTCTTATTCTTCTTATTCCTCTTATTGTTCTTTTATTCTTATTCTTCTTTTTCTTCATATACTTTTTTTTCTTCTTATTCTTCATATTCTTTTTATTCTTCTTATTATTTGTATTCTTCTTATTCTTGGTATTCTTGCTATACTTTTTGTTCTTCTTATTCTTGGTATTATTAGTATTCTTCTTATACTTCTACTTCTTCTTATTTTTTTTATGATTTTTATGCTTCTTATTCTTCTTATTCTTCTTTTTTTTGGAAAGTTGTTTTATTAATAAAAAACCTTCTCTTTTGGTGGGGGAATACCTTTTTTACAATCTAGAACTACCTTTATCCCATTTACATCTTTGAGTAAAATAAAATAAACAAGAGAATGCACTATGCTTGAAGTGACTCTTCTTTTCCTAACTATAAATGCATCACTTCACTTTGATTATGTGCTTATACTGCTTTATGCCTTGACTAGGTTGTCTTTTATCTATCTTTCCCTTGTGCTTTTTTTCTGGCACCCTTCACATCAGCATCCATATATCTGCTGCCATCCTGCATTAGTTGAATTTTGACCGCCTCTTTGCTGTTTTAATCATACTTTTCCTATCCTATTTATACTTTTGACCTGCACATCAAGCACACAAAACCAATGACAGAACTGATATAATATATATACTTTCTAACCAACATCATGTCCTTCTTCCTTGTAGGCTATTTTATAGTTTTCCAGACTTTCTGCCTTTTATTGTACACCCCCCTGCACTTGAATCAAACCATAGTAGAGTATATATTGACTAAATCCACCCTTTTCCCCTTTTACACCCTTAATGAGATAAATGAAACATGCACATTTTTCTTGAAGAGAACTTTTTGTGTTTGGCATATCATCTTGATTTTAGTGCATTTTCACCTAGCTTCCTCTACCTTTGACTATATCCACTGCACCATCAAACCACAAAGCCAAGACTCAAAGACTCTATTTAACTTGCCCGAAGAAATCTTCAAATGCTAATACTGTATTTGGTATACCCACTCTATGTTCCAATGCAGTCCTTGCACTTTAGGCATACTAAAGTAGCAGAGGTGAATTCCTTTTAGCCAACAACATAATTTCTCACTGTGTAAATACTTATGTTCCCTCCACGGGACCAAGGAGAACCATTTCCCAACTACTGCTTTTGAATTCTAATATATTGATATTCTAATTTATCTAATAAGATTATGCCTTTATATTTCTCAGGTATGTCAGCCCCTTCAAACTCTTGTGTCCCCATCTTCAATCCTTCCTTTGCTAGATTATCTGCTAAATCATTGGCTTCTCTATATATGTGCATAACCTTTTCTTTTATGTCATTTAGAAGATGCTTAATTAACTCTATCTGTTCATCATATTGCCACATTTCTATCTTATTTGTAACAAGGTTCACTAGTATACTAGAATCCACATGTACTCATATGTTTATATAAGATTTTTTTTGCATATTTTAAAACCTTTATATAAAGCTACAATTTATGCGGGTAAGGCTAAGGAAGCTTTTTCTTTCATAGTAAAAGCTTTTAGTATGCCTCCGTGCTCATTTCTTATCACACCTAGTCCTCCTGCCTCTCCCATCTCTCTGTTAAAACTACCATATGTGTTTAAAGCCAACCTTCTCCATGGGAGTTTTTAACAACACACTGTTTTAACCTCAGGGATTTTTCCTTTAAATGCATGTAAATTCCATACTCTTCTTTTTTTCCCCCGCCATTTCAATGTTTCTAAGTTTTAATGGGAATCCTGTCGATATCCATGTGCATTCTTTTTTTATTTCATCTATCATATGATTAACATTCATTTTGATATTCTCAAACATACTTCTATTCCTGGCTTTCCATAGATTCTAGACTGTGATGTGCAGGATATAATCCCTTAGCCAGTTACATACTTTATTCTTTGTGTGACTTATCCTCCATCTCATTAATCTTTTTTTTATATCTTCTAATTTATAACTAACTTGTGCTTCTCTACCTAAATAACCCCAGACTTCCAATGCTATATTTCCTATTGAAAATAAATGATTTAAGCTTTCTATGCTGAAATAACAGCATTCGCATGTGAGAGCTAATTTAACCTCTTTCATTTGAATATTTGAGTCCACCGGAATGACACTCGACAAAAGCTTCCATATAAATATATTAATTTTTTGTGGGATCTCTTTCACCCATGTCCCCTTAAAAACTTCTTGACTAATTTTCTTTTCTTACTAATATTTTTGTGGTTTTAAGCGTGAACCTTCCCTGTGCATTTAGAATCCATCTCCATTCATTATAGATTAGGCGTGCATTACTTTCAACTAAGTCTTTTTGCTTGAGCATCATATTCCAAGTTCTGGATGCTTTTTTAGTATTTTTACAAGTTTTATTTCCTGACCCATATCTAGCTTTCATATATCTTGCCCACAACCTATCATTCTACTTGAGCCTCCACTAGTTCTTACATGCCCAGGCTTTTGCCATATCTTTTAATCTGTTCAAGCCTAGACCTACATCCTCCTATAAACAAGAAATATCTTCCCTTTTTTTTTCTAATGTAGCTTATTTTTTCCTGAATTTTACCCCATAAGAAGTAAGCCATTTTTTCTAAGTTGTTCAAGACCTTCTTAGGCGATTGTAAGGACATTAAGATATGTGCTATAGTTCATTGTAAAACAGGTTTACTTAATGTAATTCATCCTGACATACTTTGAAAGTTCTCCTTCCATCCCACTATTTTACCTCTTAATTTATTCGTTAGGAATGCTAAATATTCTTCTTTCAATCTACCCTCATATATAGGGCAAATTAAATACATTAACGCCCCTTTACTTTGTTCAAAGCATATAATTCTTTTAACCCTTTTAATAGTCCTTTCAGGTGTTTTCATCGAAACCACGAATTGGCATTTATTTTTATTAAAATGTTGACCCATTTTTTCCTCTACTATATCATATAGTTTCATCATATTCTTGAGTGATGTGCTTCCTGCATTTGTAAAAACAATTAAGTCATCCGCATAAGCAATGCAGCTTACATACGGAGTGTGTCTAGGTTGTTTAAAGAAAATTATATTACCCTTTCTCATTTTTCTTGTTAAATTCGTTATTAGAAATTTATATATTTATTAAATAATAATGGGGATAAAGGTTCCCCTCGTCTAAGACCTCTACCTAGCTTAAATTCTTCACCTGCCTCCCCATTACTTAAAATTTTAAGCCATGCACTATAGATGCATCTATGCATTACATCTATCCAGAATTCAGGGAATCCCATATTTCTAATTATATAGTATAAAATATCTCATCAAACTTTATCGAATGCTTTAAACAAGTCTAATTTCATAATAACATTGTGACCCCTAACATTGACCCCTATTTCTTTCATTAGTTCTGTACTTAAATTAATATTTTTCATCATTAAACTATCTTTAACAAAACTTGCCTATTATTCCTATATAATGAAGGGGATTAGACTATTTAGTATATTCTAAAGGACTTTTGTCAGAATTTTATACACTGAATTACATAGGCTTATAGGCCTATAATCCTCACTTTTTTGCGGGTTATTCTTCTTTGGTATTAATACAATATATGAGCTGGCCCATGATTTTGTTATTTCTGCTATAGCAAAAATCCAGAAAATTATGGCCGTTAACTTTTATTTAATATATTCTAGGTTTGTTGGTAAAACCCATTATTTCATCCATCTAGTCCTATAGCACTATCTTTATTTCCACTAAAGATTGCAGTCGTAATCTCTTCCTCACTAGGACACTCTTCTAATAGCTTTTTTGTTCCTCAAATACTCTTTTGTCTATTGGTCGAGTTAAGGAATCATCCATTCATAGGCTGTATCCAAAAAAAGATGACTTTTAAAGTAATTTTCCAAAACTTTTTTGATCTTTCCCTCCTCGTCTATCCACTTGCAAATATCATTCTTGATTTCTATTATTTCTATTCTTTGATTTTTTTAATTTTGCATCTATATTAAAAAACTTAGTATTTCTATCTCCTTCCTTGAGCCACTTTATTTTGGCCCTTTGTATCAGAATAATTTCTTCTATATGCAAGAATAGTTTTAATTCTGCATTCACTTTATTCAAATTAATTCTAGAAGGTTCGTCCTAGTTATTCTCGTGTTCTATTTCTAAAATGTTGACTTTTGATTCAGCCTACTGAATATTCTTATTTATATTCCAAAATCTCTATCTATTCCACCTACTAAGTACAACTTATAGCCTACATAATTTTATAGCTAATAGCTACAAGGGATTCCCATTTGTTGTCTATTTCAATGAGTTTCTATCAATTTCATCAAACAATTAGTGCAAACCCCACATATTTTGATAATTAAAGCTTTTATTCTCTCTCTCTCTAACTGTGAAATTTAGTAGAAGAGGGGGGAGATCTAAGCATGTTCTGGTTAAATGTTTCACACTCACCCCTCTATAGTATTCCACCCATTTAATGTTATAAAGGATCCGGTCAAGTCTAGACGACATCGTTCCCATGTTTTTCTAGTTATTGCACAATGTGAAATTGGGTCCTAATTTCTTCTAATTCTTCATATACTTCTTAGACTTCTTATTATTCTTATTCTTCGTATTATTCTTATTATTATTATTATTATTATTATTCTTATTCTTTTAATTCTTTTTATTGTTTTATTGTTTTATTCTTTTTATTCTTCTTATCCGTCTTATTCCTCTTATTTCTCTTATTGCATTTATTCTTCTGTTTTTTCTTTTTCTTCTTTCTTCTTATTCTTATTATTCTTCATATTCTTCTTATTCTTCTTATTCCTCTTATCCTTATTTTCTTTTTTTTCTGCTTACTCTTTTTATTGTTCTTATTCTTCTTATTGTTTTTACTCTTCTTATTCTTGGTATTGTTAGTATTCTTCTATTTCTTCTTATTCTTCTTATTCTTCTTATTCTTCTTATTCTTATCATTTTTCTTAATCTTTTTATTCTTCTTAATTTTTTATTCTTTTTTTCTTCTAAATCGTCCTATACTTTTATTCATCCTATTATTATTATTCTTCATATTTTTATTCTTCCTATACTTTTTATTCTTATTATTATTCATATTCTTCTTATTCTTATTATTCAACTTATTCTTCTTATTTATTTATTCTACTTATTCTGCTTATTCTTCTTGTTCTACATATTCTTATTATTCTTTTTATTCTTTTTATTAAGATTATTCTTCTTAATCATCTTATTTTTCTTATTCTTCTTATTCTTCTTATTCATCTAATTTTTCTAATTGAAGATTCTTCGTATTAATCTTATTGTGCTTATTCTTGTTATTCTTCTTATTCTTTTTAATTTTATTATTCTTTTTGTTATTCATATTCAATTTATTCGTCTTATTTTTCTTATTCTTCTTATTCTTCTTATTCTTCTTATTCTTCTTATTCTTCTTATTCTTCTCATTCTTTATATTATTCTTATTCTTCTTATTTTTCTTATTCTTCTTATTCTTTATACTCTTCTTATTCTTCTCATTTTTCATATTCTTCTTATTCTTCATATTATTATTTTTATTTTTATTCTACATATACTTTTTAATCTTCTTATTCTTCTTATTCTTCTTATTTTTCATATTCTTCTTATTCTTCTAATTCTTATTCTTTTTATTCTTCTTATTCTTCTTATTCTTCTTTGTCTTTTTATTCTTATTATCTTTTTATTAATCTTATTCTTCTTATTCTTCTTTTTTACTATTCTTCTTATTATTTTTATTCTCCTCATTATTCTTATTATTGTTATTTTTCTTATTCTTTTTATTCTTGGTATTCTTCTTATTCTTCTTAATCTTCTTATTCTTTTCATTCTTATTGTTTCTTATTTTTATTAATCTTATTATTCTTCTTATTCAACTTATTAGTTTATTTTTCTATTTTATTTTATTCTTATAATTCTTCTTATTCAACTTATTAGTTTATTTTTCTATTTCTTTTTTATTCTTATTATTCTTCTTATTCATCTTATTAGTTTATATTTCTAATTCTTTTTTATTCTTATTTTTCTTCTTATTCTTCTAATTCAATTAATCTTCTTATTCTTCTTATTCATTTTTTTCTTATTCTTTTTTTTCTTCTTATTTTGATTTATTCTTAATATTCTTTTCTACTTTTTCTTCTTATTTTTTTCTTCTTATTCTTCTTATTTTTCTTTTTTTTCTTAATATTTTTATTCTTCTTATTCACCTTATTCATTTTATTCTTCTTATTCATATTTTTCTTCTAATTCTTATTATTCTTCTAATTCTTATTATTCTTCTAATTCTTATTATTTTTCTTATTCGTTTTATTTTTTATATTCTTTTTATTCATCTTATATTTCTTTTTATAATTATTCTTTTTATTCTTCTTTTCATTTAATTATTCTAATACTTCTTATTATTTTTATTCTTCTTATTCTTTTATTCTTCATATTCTTTTTATTCTTTTATTCTTTTTATTCTTTTTATTCTTTTTATTCTTTTATTCTATTGATTCTTCTTTATTCTACTTATTATTCTTATTCTTCTAAATCTTCTTATTCTTTTATTTATTCTTATTCTTTTATTTTTATTTTTTTATTTTTCTTAATTTTGTTTTTCATCTTATTTTTTTATTCTTTTATACTTATTATTCTTCTTATTTTTTTTATTATTTTTATTTTTCATATTCTTTAAATTATTCTCATTATTTTTATTCTTTTTATTCTTCATTTTTTGTTTTTCTTCTTATTCTAAATTTTTTATTATTCTTCTTATTATTCTTATTCTTAATTTTTGTGTTATTCTTGTTAATCTTCTAATTGTTCTTATTATTCTTAATCTTTTTATTCTGTTATTACTTCTTTTTAATCATATTATTTTTATTCTTCCTATTCTTCTTATTATTCTTATTATTTTATTCTTTTTATACTACTCATTATTCTTATTCTTCTTTTCTTCTTTAAATCTTATTCTTATTAATCTTTTATTCATATTATTCTTTTTATCATTCTTATTTTTCTAATCCTTCTTATTATTCTTATTTTCTTATTCTTATTAATCTCTTATAGTTCTTATTCTTCTTATTCTTTTTATTCTTGGTATTATTTCTTTTTCCTCTTATTCTTCTCATTCTTATTATTGTTCTTATACTTATCAATCTTATTATTCAACTTATTCTTTTTATTCTTCTTATTCTTTTTACTATTTTTATTCTTCTATTTCTTCCTATTTTTCTTATTCTTCACATTGTTCTTTTCTTTAATTCTACTTATTTCTATTATTCATCCTTTTCTTGTTATTATCCATATTCTTCTTATTGTTATTATTCTATTTAATCTTCTTATTCTTCTTACTCATCTTATTTTTCTTTATCAACGTATTCTTCTTATTCTTTTATTCTTCTTATTAATCTTATTCTATTTAATCTTCTTATTTTTCTTGTTTTCGTTATTCTTCTTATTTTTCTTTTTCCTGTTATTCATGTTATTCTTATTATTCTTCTTATTCTTATCTTCTTATCCTTTTTATTCTTCTTTTTTCTCTTATTCTTATTATTCTTTTTTTTCTTCTATTTTGTTTTTCTTCTTATTCTTCTTATTCTTTTTTTTTATTCTTCTTATTCTTTATATCTTTTATTCTTCTTTATTCTTTCTTCTTATTCTTCTTATTCTTCCTATGCTTATTATTCTTATTATTCTTATTTTCTTATTTTTATTCTTCTTATTTTACTAATTCTTGTATTCATCTTATTCTTCTTATTCTTCTTATTCGACTTATTCTTATTATTCTTCTTATTTAAATTATTCTTCTTATTGTTTTTTATAAAGTTTGTTTTATTAATTATAAGGACCTCTCGTTTGGTGGAGGAATATCATTTTTACAAACTAAAGATATACTCTATTTTCCTTTACACCCTTGTCAAAATAAAGTAATGTATAAAATGTCTTTACAAAGCTCAAAAAAAGCTTCTTTTATATTGCTTTATATTAAACTCGTGTTTTATATCTATTGTTATTATTCTTTATACTCTTTTATTATTATAATTCTTCTTATTCTTCTATATTCTTATTCTTCATTTTTTTTTATTCTTCTTATTCTAATTTTTTTATTATTCTTCTATTATTCTTATTCTTCATTTTTGTGGTTATTCTTGTTAAACTCTTATTTTCTTATTCTCTTTATCTTTTTTATTTGGTTTATGCTTCTTTTTATTCTTATTCTTCATATTTTTCCTATTTCCTATTCTTCTTTTTCTTTTTATCTTCTTATTTTACTATTCTTTTATTCTTATTCTTCTTATTCTACTTATATTCTTATTCTTGTTATTCTTATTTTCTTTTATTCTTATTATTTTTATTAAAAATCTTATTCTTTATTTTTTCTTATTTTTTTAATTCTACTTATTCTTCTTTTTTTCTTATTAGTCTTCTTATTCTTCTTATTCTTCTTATTCTTCTTATTCTTCTTATTCTTCTTATTATACTTATTCTTATTATCTTCTTTTCTTCTTATTCCTTTTATTTTTATTTATTCTCATTCATCTTATTCTTCTTATGCTTTTATTCGTCTTATTATTCTTTTCTTATTATTCTTATTATTCTTCTTTATTTTTTTATTCTTGGAATTCTTCTTTTCTTATTATTCTCCTATTTCTTATTATTTCTTATTTTTATCAAAATTATTATTCTTCATATTCTTCTTATTCTTATTCTTCTTATCTTATTATTCTGTTATTCTTATTATTCTTCTATTCTTATCTTCTTATCCTTTTTATATTCTTTTTAATCTTATTATTCTTATTCTTCTTCTTTCTTCTTATTTTTGTTTTTCTTCTTATTCTCTTATTCATCTTATTCTTCTTATTCTTCTTATTCTTCTTATTCTTCTTATTCTTCTTATTCTTCTTATTCTTCTTATTCTTTTTTTATTCTTTTTATACATCTTATTCTTTATATTCTACTTATTCTTGTTATTCTTATTATTCTTCTTTATATTCTTATTCTTCTTATTCTTATTAATTTTCTTATTCTTATCACTACAAGAAAATGTCACTGTAGCCATAGAATTATAGCTAGGGATCAATCCCTAGTATATTGCAAAGAATTCGCTAGGGAATAGCAAGGGAATGATTTATGAAAAAAAAGTAACGAATTAGCAACGGAGTAGCGATGGAACATTATTCTAAATTTCCACTTAAAAAAGCAGGGGTTATAGCGACGGATTTAATTACGGAATTTCCCTTGCTAATAAAATCCATGATTTAGCGATGGATATGCGACGAAATATTCATTGCTAATAAAATCTTTAATTTAGTGACTGATTTTCTGATGGAATTTCTCTTTCTAATAAAATCTTTGATTTAGTGATCGATTTAGTGATCGATTTAGCGATCGATTTTCTCTTGCTAATAAAATCCTTGATTTAGCAAAGGATTTAGCAACGGATTTAGCGACGGATATTCTCTTGCTAATAAATCCTTGATTTAGTGACAGAATTTTCTTCGCTAATAATATCATTGATTTAGCGACAGATTTAGCGACGAATGTTCCATTGCTAATAAAATCCTTGATTTTGTGACCGATTTAGCAACCGATTTAGCGACACATTTTCTCTTGCTAATAAAAATCATTGATTTAGAGACTGATTTAGAGACTAATTTAGCGACAAATTTTCCCTTGCTAATAAAATCCTTGATTTAGCAACAAATTTTCACTTGCTAATAAAATTTTTGATTTAGCGACGGACTTTCTAATAAAATCCGTATTTTATCTATGGATTTAGCGAGCGAATATTCCTAGCTAATAAAATCCATAAATTAGTGAAGCATTTAGTGACGAAATTTTCCTAGAAAATAAAATCCTTAATTTACCAATGGATTTTGTGACAGAATTTCCCTAGCTAATAAAATTTGTAATTTAGCGACGGGTTTTCTCAATCTAATAAAATCTATAATATAGCGATGAGTTTTTCCTAGCTTATAAAATCCATAATTTAGCTATGGATTTAGCGATGGTATTTCCATAGCCAATATTTTATTATATAATTTTTTTTATTTATTATTTATTTAATATTTTATTTAATTTTGTTTATTAAATGTATGTTATTGGTCTATAGATGAGCAATCCTTGAAACACACATTCTCTTCGTAAAATCATAAAAAAATGATATTATAAATAATTAATTTAAAATATATAAAAATACAAAATAAAAATTATATTATTAATAAGGACTAAAATAACTATTTTTAAGATGTATTAATTTTTTAAAAAATGTTACAATAGATTTTTTTAAAATTTTTAATTAAGAAACTAAATAATTTAAATTATAATAACATTAAATAATTAATTCAATAAGTATAATAATTTTTTCTATATTTTAAAAATTAAATTAACATACATTAAAATTTCTACTAATTTAAATGTAAATTAATTCATTGTATGATAAAATTAAAAATATTTAGAAAAATATTTGAATTGACGAATAAACTAGTAAATATTTATATTTTTTTAAGCATTAAAAAAATTTTATGATTATAGAATACTTTTAAAAAAATAAATAATATAAATTTTGATAATTAAGTAATATTGAGTTTTTATTAAAATAATAAATATTACTTTTTTTAATTATCTTCTCACTTTAAGTAATTTTTTGAAAATTAAAAATT
Organism: Sapria himalayana; assembly: GCA_029783825.1. Lineage (NCBI taxonomy): Eukaryota > Viridiplantae > Streptophyta > Magnoliopsida > Malpighiales > Rafflesiaceae > Sapria > Sapria himalayana. The sequence continues at coordinate 1,178,711 of JAREIK010002563.1, read as the reverse complement.
ATTAATGATATCAAATAATATTAAATTTTATGCGTTTAAAATTATTTCATATTATCTTGGTAAAAATTAATATGAATTCTTAAAAATTTATAACCTTAAAATATAAATTTTTATATAATTTATAACATTAAGAGTATTTTATAACTAAATGGCGATTAGCTAGATGACAAATCATCTTTTCATTTATGTCTTATTATATGATGTTTGTTAATTTTGACCTATTTGATATTTTTTAAGGCAATACATATATTTTTTTATTATTTATATATTTATTATTTAGTTAATATTATAATAAAAATTGTAAGGTATTTGTTTTTCATTTGTACCTTGCTACACACACATTAATTTTGTTGAAAAAATTTTGATAGTAAACAAAATTAATGAGTATTATTGTATTATATATATATATATATATATATTGTTTATTTAATGTTTTAATAATTAAAAATATAAATATTTTCCTAAAATATACATTCTCTTTCTCGACATGACGCATCTCTAACACGTGAAATGAAGTCCTCCTCATTCCATCTATCTCTCGACGCTAATACAACTAAAATTAATTCGAGGTTTAAGTTTTAATTTGTTATTGATTTGAGGTTCGTTTATATATTTATTCTTCATCGATTATCTTGGATTGCTTAATTGAAGAGTAAGCATTTATATTCTATTTTTTTTCATAATATTGAATACCTAATGTCCTTAGTTGGGAGGTTCTAGCTTCATCCAAGTCTAGACTCTAACCTAATATGGCATCCGTTCACTTTAATAATTTCATTAGATCAATTCTTGAGAATCAACCTGAACAAATATGTAAATATTTTGTCAGATAGTATGTGTTCTGCTTATACTTATGCTTATCCTATAATTAATTATGACATACTAAAGAGGAGTTGACGAAGTGTGTATTTGAACTTCAATGTAATTATTATAAATTACTATTGATTGAGTTGTTAAAACAAACACAACTATTGTTGAGTTGCTCCATTCATTCACTCGTCATTTCGAGGAGCTTCTTGTTGTATATTCTAAATCTATCTAAGGGTTGTTGGCCTGATATAACTATCAAAATGTTGCATATGATTGACTTTTATGGTGAGACCATTTTATCTAGAATCTCATATGAAGCTAATAATTATATGTTTACCTTAAGTATTATGCGTGATAAGCTCAAAAAATTATAATGATTGACTTCGTTTTTACTAAATATGAAAAGGGTTGTCAGGTGAAAAAAATATCATCATTATATCAATAGGCACCCAACACTTATTCATATCATTCCTCGACTAATTGGTCTAGAAAATCTTGTTTATTACTATTGGCACTTAAATTAATATTTTAATAGTATTTTTGTTAAATATAATACTCATGAACTAGAATACTAATCCATTGATAGTCTTCAATTTATTAGGTTGAATAATGGCTATAATTTGCCATTTGAAGAACTAAGAAAATGTAAGGAAAATCTAATAACAAGGGTTAAATCACATGAGCCAAAATACGGAGCAATGTCTGAGTTCCCAGAAATAATATGATATAAAACAAAAAATAATTTGATTTGAGTCCTTCAATTCTTAACTTTGTGTTGAACATCATCATTGGACATGTAACTTTCTAATGAAACATAAGGAAGAGTAAGTCATATATAATATTTCCATGAGTCAATCATTACTAGTGGCTATATTGATGAATGTTGTTTTTAGAGTTTGCACTAGTCAAACTTATATTAACATTGACAACATGAATAGAAAGTGCACATGTAGACATTAGTAAATGTTGGGTATCCTAAGTGAGCATGTACGTGCAACATTACAATTGATTGGTCAATCCATGATTGAGGTGATTGATATAAATTCTCCAACCAAGAGTTGATATATTTATGATCATAATCAAGTATAAAGATGATGGCATGCCATTAATTTGTAAAGATACTATGTATTGTTTATGACATCATTTAGTTCTCATTATACCCCCCTCACTCTAAATAGCTTGAATCTCAATTTATGGATAAATAAACTATGTTTTGTTTCAATGAAATGCGACTAGGCATAATAGAAAGACTTACAAGAATCTATTAGTATAATATTTTATTTTCTATTTTAGTGATTGTATTAATACCTATATCATACAAATTATTTTGAGATCATCTTCATATGGTGTACTGTTGATTTGGGTGGTAATCTTCATCATTGATGAATGCTTATTTATTATCATCCATATACATATAACATATTACTACTACTAACACACACACACACACATACTGATCGTAACATGTTGCTGCTATAATATATTACAATAGTATGTATATATTTATATTATATATATATATATATATATGATGTAACATGTAACAATGATTATATATATACTACACTATATATAAATATATACTAGAATTAGCATATAAATTTATGCAAAATTAAAATTGATGAAAAACTCAATGAGTGTATTTATAGTGTTGCTAATGTTTTTTACTTGAAGTGTGCTCGATGTAGCATGCGATATTGCTCACGGTGCTAAGTATGAATCATTCTTTTTGCTCTAATTTATTCTGAAAAATACTTGAGTAATCCAGGTGTTTTCTATTTTAATTTAGTTAACTTATGAATGGTTAAATCAAGATATGTTTTTTATGATTTACGTTTTGTATTATGTGGTATTTGATTTAAGCAATGTGTATCTAGGTATAATTATTTGTGATGATGCATGGTGTGCACTATGCATTACATCTATGAATATACTTTAAAATTATTTTGATCGACCTCTAATTGTTATCATCAATGTGGGCAACTTTTGTGCATACATGTGCACTATTTATTTAATTCCACTTTGAAATAGTAAAGGTTCATAAAAATAGAAAAACAATATATACGTTATAATTATAAATTTGAAATCACCATAATAAACCCAACTAGATTTGGAATTGGGTCATATTTCAATACTAGTTATTGATATCAGAGCTTCCTACACAAACACATACACATATTATATATATATATATATTACATACCCTAATCACAATTTCTCACTTTTTATACCATGAGGCACACATTGTTTTCATAAATTATCATCGCAAATAATTTCTTCATGAAAATAAATGATTTCTAATGTCATTCAATAGATGTTTTACTAATTTTCCTTAATATTTATAATTATGTAAAAATTTTGTTTAAGCAATGATTCTATTTTGATTGATGTATACCCATTATTAAAAAATCTGAGATTAATAAAGATATTAGATGATACTTAACAAATTTCAATACTTATTCATAAGTTAGATTTTCAATGTTGTTTGTGTATTTTTTTCTTGATAATGTTCGACAATACTGAATGTGTACCAACGAGAGTTGACACAAATTAGTTATCAAGCATGCTCATTTTATGGAATAAAATTTTTAGAAGCTATATAATAATATTTAACAATATACAATGCTTTTCAATATTATTTGATGATATTGATTCAGAGACAGGTAATATTTTTCTAAAATAACATAGACTCTTTTATAGAAATAGATTATATTTGATATAATATGATACAGTTTGAAGTAGCTTGAATATGTCTGATATCATCAATATTATTGATACCTTCTCAATGATTTCAATAATATTCGATACTATTTTTTCCTCTAGTTATATTATAATATTTTGATATATATCCTATCACAACAAAAAAATATCGATTTAGCTAGGAAATTTTAGCTAGGGATCAATCGCTAGCTAAATTGTAAGGGATTAGCTAGGGAATAGCAAAGGATTGAAGATTTTGGGTTGAGTTTGGGAGAAGGGTAGGTAAATAAAAAAGTATAATATTTTAAATCTATAACATTTTTAATTCAGATAGATGATATAAAACTATTAAAAATATTTAGAAATTTTTAATGTTTATAATCCAAACAATATCATGCAACACAATAGATTTTTTTCTACCAAAAAAAATTTTTTATCAACTTCAATTTATGATTTTAGGTATAACAATGTAGTTTATTATTACTCTAACAATTCAACCCGTACCAAATTTATATTAACTATAATTTATACCATTAACAACTGTGGATTATAAAGAGTTTGGGTCCCTCTGTAACTTTGATGAATTTCATGTCATACAAGAGTATTCTCCTTACGACAACATTCATTAGGACACCCTTTATCTTGCCGTGTTAATAACATCATCTTTTAACACAGGATAATTTTTTTGTGCTGCATTATGTTTATTTAAACAATTTAAAAAAATAATAAATATGGTTAGTAATTGTTAGTTGAACATTGTAGTTATTAGTTGAGTACCATAACTATTAGTTGTAACCTACAAGCTTGAATCTAAGTTTCATGTTTCACAAAATTTGTTGCAAATGTATCTTGCAATAAATAGTAATAAAGAATATAAGAAAATATGAGAAGAATTATGGAAATGTATGTATCATTAATGTAACATTAATTTATAGTACTAGCGAATATATGTGAGTACTCTTTTATGATAGTACACTTTTATAGTTTAATATGATATAAACATATTTATTAATTAATTTTGTCTAGAACATGTATTATTAAATATTATTTCATATGTTAATAAATTAAATATAAATTATTATAATTTCAAGAACATCAATACAATATAATAAAAAAATAGTAACATATCATAAAAATACAGCAAAATGAATTATAAAGTACATTAATAAGTGGTAAATAAAAAAAAAATTCAAAACTATTGAGAATTATATTATATTTTTATATTTTTTTATCTTGAGATACTAGGATGAGATGATTCTTATAGATTAAAAGTATTTATAGTTTTTTTTTGTATTTATAAGTGAATTTTTATTTTATTTAATAAATGATAATGTCATTTTATAATTTTTATTCATAATATTATATTATTGTTAGTTTTTATTTATTTTATTTAGTTGTTTTATTTTTTATGGGAATAGTCGATATGTATTAATCTTCATATTTTTCTTCAATATATATATATGGACATTAAGATATATTGAAGAAATATATGATGCTTTAGTAGAACATCTCTTTGCTCTAGAAGCAGTAGTAAATGGCCATTCAAAGTAACTTCCTACTCATGTGGGAAATTATAGAAATATAGTATTTCTTTTTTTTCTCTCTCTCTAAACATCATTGCTGTCCATATTTTAGATATTTGTTGAAGTTGTATGACTATATGTAAATATTTGTATAACTATATATAAATAATTTTATGACTTTATAACATTCTATATAATTAAATATAACTATATTTGTAAGTATGTATACATATATGCAAATCTATATATTTATTTATAACTTTATATATTTATGTATAACTATTTGTATGAATATATCTATATATAACTATATGTTTAACTATATAAAAATATTTATAGTTATATATATTATATGTATAATAACATATAACTATAAATAATTGTGTCTTATTATATGTATTACTATAAAAGCTTTATACATAATTATATTTAAATATATAATTTACAACTTATATTTAATATACATTTTTATATATTAGTATTCAAAAATGTATTTTACTATATCTATACCTACACATAACTATAGGTATAGATATATAAAAGTATATAAATAAATAAATATATATACATGTATAAATATAAGTTTAACTATACGTGTAACTATATGCATAACCACATGTAACTATATTTATAATTACATGTATAACAACATACAACAATATGTTTAATTATATGTGTATAACTATATATAAATATTTTTAAAACTAAATAAAACATTATATAATTAAATATAGCTATATTTTTAACTATTTATACATATATGTATACATATATGTATAAATATATATAAATCTATATACTTGTTTATAACTTTGTATATATTTATGTATAACTAAATACAACTAGTCATATGAATATATATATATATATATATAACTAAATCTTTAACGATATATAATTTTTTATAACTTTATATATTATATGTATAATAACTTATAACTAAACATAATTTTATATTATTAATGTATAACCTATATTTAAATATATAATTAACAACATATATTTAATATACATTTTTATATACTAATATTAAAAATGTATTTTAGTATATCGATACCTATACATAACTATATGTATAAATATATGAAATTATATGAACAAATATATATACATACAAGTATAAATATATGTTTAACTATACATGTAATTATATGTATAATCACGTGTAACTATATTTATAATTACATGTATAATAACATACAACATCATATTTAATTATATGTGTATAACTATGTATAAATATTTGTAAAACTAAATAAAACTTTATAAAATTAAATATACCTATATTTTTAACTATTTATACATATATGTATACATATATCAAAAACTATATATTTGTTTATAACATTTTATATATTTATGTATAACTAAATTTAACTACTCGTATGAATATATATATATATATATATATATATATATAACTAAATGTTTAATGATATATAATTTTTTATAACTATATATATTATACGCATACTAACATATAACTATAAATAATTCTATCTTACTATATTTATAACTATATAAACTTTATAAATAACTATATTTAAATATCTAATTAACAACATTTATTTAATATATTTTTTTATATATTAGTATAAAAAATATATTTTAGTATATCCATACCTATACATAACTATATGTATAAATATATAAAATTATATGATAAAATATATATACATACATGTATAAATATAAGTTAACTATACGTATAACTATATGCATAGCTACATGTAACAATATTTATAATTATATGTATAAAAACATACAACACAATGTTTAACTATATGTTTATAACTATATATAAATATTTTTATTACTATAAATAACTCTATATAAATAAATATACCTATATTTTTAATTATGTATACATATATGTAAATCTATATAATTGTTAATAACTTTGTATACATTTATTTATATTTACTTATAACTGCTTGTATGTACATATATATATATATAATTATATCTTTAACTATATGTAACTATTTATAACTACATTTACTATATGTATCCTAACATATAATTATATATGGTATAATATTAATTTGTTGAACTAATTTGAAATTAAATGGCATAAGATATACTACCAACAATATGTAAGCACTTAGAATGAGAGTGTCCATTGATCATGCTCATATATGGTATAATACAAATAAGGGTCGCTCTTACCTAATCCCAACCCTTGGGCCTCATGCTCAAATATGACCTTATGTATGACAAAAGATGTAATATTTGTTAGGTTTATACAAAATAAATTTTAGTTTCTTTTATATAATTTTTTATTCTAACACTGCACTCTCTATATGTCTCTCTCTCTCTCTCCCTCCCTAATTCTTTTTGTAACTCTATTCCTCTTTTTTTATGTGTCACACACACAATCTCTTGTTATTTTCTTTCTCGCTCTCATTTCTTGCTTGATTTCTCTCTCTCTCTCTCTCCCTCTTCTCTCTCCCCCCCTCTCTCTCTCTTCCTCTTTCTTTCTTTCTCTATCTCTCTCCCCTTCACCATTTCTCTCTCCCTCTCTCTCCCTCCATCTCTCTTTCCCTCTTTCTCCCTCCATCTCTCTCCCTCTTTCTCCCTCCATCTCTCTCTCCTTTTTCTCTCTTTCTCTCTCTCTCTCCCCTGTCTCCCCATTTTTCTGCCCTTCTCTCTCTCCCCACCTTATCTCTCTCTCTCTCCTTCTCCTCCTTCAAACATTAAATGTCTTTTTTTTGCTTTCCTTTCTTGTGCCTTATCATGTTTTGCACCCTTTATCTAGTATTAATGTGATATTTAATAATCTATATCGTGCTAATAATTTCTTTATCTATTAATGTAGATTCTGCAAATGCATTGCCTCGATATTCATGATATTTAAATTTTAAATATTCATTTGTAAGTAATTTTATTTAATTATTTGTATATTTTGAAGTAATAGAATGTTTTATTCAAAATAATGATTGGAGATTATTTTTTGTAATTAAAACAGGGTAAAATGAGCTCAAGTTGTCTGTGGATGTACAGAAGGGTTATTAATGAATTTTTGAATAAAGATTTTTTGATTGGGCTTGAAACTTTCATCAATTTTGCATGTATTCAATGGAGATTGATGGATGGAGAAAAATTAAGTGTCCATGTAATCATCACAAGTACGAGAATATCCCTTTTTCTGATGCAAACACTATAAGATATCATTTAACTAAATATGGCTTTCTGCCAAATTATTTTGTTTGGATTTATCATGGGAAAAGTACAATGGCTCTAAATATTGACCAAAAAAAGGGTATTAAATCATTTTCTTGTGGTGAACAATCATCATACACCATAGAATGATCATGGAAGCTATTGGTGCTAACTTTAATATTGATTACATTGATGAACCACCTAATCCTGAAGCTCACAAGTTTTATGAAATGCTTAAAGCTACAGATAAAGAGTTGTGGCCTGGTTGTAAAACACATTCGCAATTGTCACTTGTGGCTCGACTAATGAGCATTAAGTCAGAAAATCATGTCTTAGAAATTATTTGATCGGGTGATAGAACTGATGATGGAGATTGTTCTGGATAATAATTTGATCACTAACAACTTTTACAACACTAAGAAGTTACTATCAGGAATGGGTCTACCAGTGGAAAAAATTGATTGTTGTTTAAATAGATGCATGTTATATTGGGCCGATGATAGTGATTTAATTAACTGTAAGTTTTGTGATCATTCTTGATTTAGGAAGGCACATTGTGTTGTAGATACATGACAAAAATTGAAGGTTGTCTTTAAGAAAATGTATTATTTTAGATTAATTCCTTGATTACAGAGACTATATGCATCAAATGCTACAGCAAATGATATGAGATGACATTCTGAGCATGAAGTTGAAGAAGTGGTAATGCATCATTTATCAGATTAACCTACTTGGAAGCATTTTATTTATATACATTATGATTTTACAGTAGAAAGTCAAAATGTGAGATTGGGTCTCTACACTGTTGGATTTCAACCATTTGGGCAATCGGGACAAAAGTATTCAACTTGGTCAGTGATAGTTAAACCTTATAACTTGCCTTCGTGGTATTGTATGAAGGAGCAATATATGTTTTTGTCAATATTGGTTCCAGGACCAAAAAATCCAAAAGACATGCTGGATGTTTTCTTATAGTCTCTTATTGCAGAGTTTAATCATTTATGGGATGTTGGTGTGAATACATATGATATCTCAAAGAAGCACAATTTCATTATGGGGGTAGCCCTTATGTGGATGGTAAGTGATTTTTTTGCATATGCAATATTGTCTGGCTAGAGTACTTTAGGACGATTTGCTTGCTCGTATTGCATGACAAATTTTGATGCATTTACCCTCAAATATAGTGGTAAACTATCATGGTTTGATAACCATCATAAGTTTCTACCTACGAATCATCCATTTAGAAGAAATAAAACTACATTTCGAAAAGATAAAATTGTGATGACAATTGCACTAACAGTTCATTTAGGAGATTATATTATGACAGAGATTCAGTGTTTGGATTTGAACAAGGTAACTGAAAAATAAGCTACTAGAAGTAATGGACCAATAGGCAAATTATTTGGCTGGAGGAAACATAATATATTTTGGGACTTGCCCTATTGGAATTCCAATTAAATTCGTCATAACTTAGTTGTAATTCATATTGAAAAAAAATGTTTTTGATAATATTTTCAACACTATCCTTAATGTAGATGGAAAAACAAAAGATACTTTAAAATCAAGACAAGAGCTAAATAATTACTGTTGGCATCCTGAATTGAATCTAAATGAGGGAAAATGAAAATTCTCTAAAGCTTACTACACACTTGATAAGAAGGCAAGATAGATATTGTGTGAATGGGTTAAAAATAAAAATTCTCTGATGGATATGTGTCAAATATGGGTAGATGCATGGATATTAAGAATCTTAAGTAATTTGGAATAAAAAGTCATGATTGTAATGTATTTATGCAGAGATTAATACCAATTGCATTCTGTGAATTACTTCCACTAAGTGTTTGGAACGTCCTTATAGAAATTAATTTGTTTTTCAATTGCTAACTATAACCACAATCAAAATAGATGACATGGTGATGCTGGAGAATGAAATTCAACTTATTATTTATAAGCTGGAATGAATATTCCCACTGAGTTTTTTTGACTCATTGGAGCATTTTCCGGTCCATTTGGCATATGAAGCAAGGATTGCAAGGCCAATGCAATTCATGTGGATGTATCCTTTCAAGAGGTAAATACAAATAATTTGCTATGTTTTATTATTTAGTACTTTAAGTATTATTTAAATTTAATCTAATTGAAACCTAACATTATGGTTGTAGGTTTCTTTGTAAGTTGAAATTGAATGTTAGAAACAAGGCAAAAGTTAAATGTTCAATTTTCAATATATTTTTAGTAGAAGAGGCATCATCATTTTGTTCTTTTTATTTTTAGGATTATGTCAATACAAAGAATAGAAATGTGCCACTGAATTATGAAGGTAATGTGATGGTAGAAGATGATTCTGTGGACAAACTATCTATCTTCGAGCACCCTGGAAGAGCATTTGGAAGAGTAATGAAAAGATGTATGACAAATGAAGAGTATAAAGCAACCCGTAGCTACATTCTACTTAATTGTGAGGAGGTTACACCATATATTGAGTATGTATGCCCAAAATGGTTGCAGGTTTAATTTATAGTTTAATTTTATCTTTAATATGAATTATTAAAAATTGATATACATTTATTTTTCTCTCTTTTTATATTTGTGCAGTATTTATGTTGAGCAGTTAAAATATAGGCATCCAGCAATTTTCAGCAATGATGTCGATTATATGCCAGAAATTGAATTTGCGAATTGGTTAAAAAATTATGTGAGTATAATTAAGTTTTAAATTTTTGAATTATTTAATTTATTAGTATCTTTTGTTTGTTAATATCATTTTTTAAATTTATATCACAAGCAATTGATCCTTCAAATGGAGATTCAAATATTTTCATTCAGAATCTAAGTGAAGGCCCATTTAGATATGTGACAACCTATCCTAAATATTTTGTTAACGGATATAAATTTCACACAATCGCGGTTTTTTCTAAAATAACAATGAATAGTGGTGTATGCATTAAAGGCACATGTTATAGTGTAGATGAGTTTCATTATTATGGTCAACTCAAAGAAGTTATTTAGTTGAAGTATCCGAGACTCGAAAATAATAGGATTGTATTATTTAAGTGCGAGTGGTTTGATCCTACACGAAATATAGGCACAAAGATTCATTAGGATTATAAGCTAGTGGATGTTAACCATTAACACAGATATAATCGATATGAGCCATTTTGGGTTTAATCCTACACAAAAAGTGGGAATGGTTTCGAATTTTGGGTTATTTTGCTTATTTTAAAATTATACTCTCTGGTCCTGAGAGGAGACCAATGCAATTGTTTGTTTAGAGGCAGATAAGCAAGGAACACATATCTTTTGAATCACCCCAGCCCTGTGGGGTGAACACTAATATATTGTGCAGACTTGTAGTGAGCAGAGTAGTATACCTCGCTTACAAAAAAATGCACACTAGAGAAACATGCATCACACTGGTCTGGAGGTGTGAATAATGAATGATACCATATTATTTTGGATTGCTGTTGGTTTTGTTTATTTTGTTTTAATTAAGTAAATTTCTAACAAGAATTATGAGTTATGAAGACAACTTGCTTGTTCTGTCATCTGAGAAAAAGCTATGCTACAAATCGAGAAAGCCACCATCTACTAAGTACAAAGGCATGGCAAAGAGATGGCGTTAGAGGCATGGCAAAGAGATGGCGTTAGAGGCATGGCAAAGAGCATGGGAATGTGAAGCATGCAAAGATGGGAGACATGATGGAGCCATATTAAATGATTGTTGTTAAAATTTTGGAAGTCTGTATTATTGTCGGTCAGGAGTCTGTTAAAACGTGATTTTGCAAGAGTCTGTAAGGGAATTGTAAGGGGTGGGACATGGGGCAGAGAGGCTCGAGTTAGTTAGGAGGGTTAGACAGTATAGGCTTTTTGTTTGTTCGGTGTATTGTAGGTCTTGTTATTGGAGCACGAAAATAGAAATGAAGCTGATGAAGATATGGGGAATATGTGAATGTCAGGAGTCAGGTCGGGCTGAAAATAATACACATGGGCTTGAGACAGAAAGTGTGGGCCGTAGTTATTACAAGCTTGGCAGAGGGCCATGCAGAATTATTAGTAAATACTCAAGGCTAGAGAAGGCACAACAAGGTAGGCCAAAGAATCAGCTTACACGAATTAAACTTAACATAAGAAATATATTGTAATTAAAAAGGTTTGATAAAGAAGACAGAAACTTAAGTTGTATTTTGTAGGTTAAGGTTTAGGAAGGGTTAAGAGGGTTAAGGGTAGATGTAGATTGTAAAAATGATATTCCTCCACCAAAAGAGAGGGTTATTAATAATAAAAGAAACCTTTCAAAAAAAATCAATATGAGCCATTTATTATGGCAGTTCAAACCACTCAGGTATATTAATGTACATATCCAAGTTTATCTCGTGATAAGAGAGATTGGTGAGCGATTTGTAAAATCAAACCTCGATCAAAATTTGAAGTACCAACATCGCAACAAAGAAGTACAGACTTAGAAATTACACCTGCATTCTAGGAAGATGACATAAATAATATTGAGCTTATAAATGTAGATGAAGATCCAGAAAATTTATGTGACTCAAATAGTAGCATAATAGAAATTGAAGATGATCAATTTCTATCTGAAGAAGTGTTCGAACTTCTATCAGAATTAGATGAAATATCAGAAGATCCATTAGAGGATGACAGTGATGCCGATAATTAAATTGTTATAATTTTATTATAAATTTAAGCTATCAATGACTTTTTATATTTTATTGAAATTTATCGGTGTGTTTTAATCGAAAATGCATGATGTTCATCATATCCCTATTTTTTTGTTCAATGTTTTATTTTCTACAGCAGATGGCACCTAAAAGATGTGGCCATGGTGGAGGTGGATGTGGACACAGAAATGAACAAATTCATCTAGTATGTTACATCATGTTGCAGAAATAGAACCATCTCATAGCCACCATATCCAGACTGTAACATCACAATCACCATCTTTATTTCTATCACCATCACCATCATTGAGACCTCTACTATCACCTTCATCAGATGTAAGCCCACCACCCATTATGCTTCCTGCACAAACTTTTGAGCCATCTCTATCTTCTACACCATATTTTACACTGATTGTTCCCCCTTGTATAATACCAATGACATCATCAAATGTTGTGCCTTCCTCTGCAGTCAGTGAAAAGTTAGAAATTGAGATTGTGGATGAGAGGTAAAAGAAAAATGTAAAAATGATTTAAAAAAAAATTTTGATATTACTGTCAGTGGTTTTTTATATTGTTATGATTTGCAATTTTTCAATGTTATTTATTTATTTGTATAGTTTTATTCCATCTCATAAGTGTTAGAATATAATTACAAAGGCTTTCAAGAAAATGATAGATTCTAAAGCTTCTCCTTGAAGAAAGTTTTTGAATTGACAAAAACATCATATTTTAATGACTTTCATGTAAAAATAACAAAAAAAAAAGAATTGAAAAATAATTATCTAATTACTTAATTTTTATGGTGGTTATTATTCAAGTAGTATATAATTATGTTCTTATTGTTAATATAATTTATTTTGTCATTTTTCTATTTATAGAATTAGTGCACATGGACACCCAAATTTGATGGAAAGATAAATTCATTATAGAAGATCAAAGATACTCAATGGTATTTTGATTTTGTATAAAAAGTAAAGAAAATAAAAGAAATGCATGATTTTATATCCAAGGAAGACTGACCTGAGTGGCTTAATTATTAGGAGGAGCCAGATGTGAAGAAAAAATCAGATATTACTAGCAAAAATTGACGAAGTGAGGTAGCTGGACTAGGTACAAAAATATGTCGACACACTAGAGGTTCAAAGTCGACACATTGAGCACGCTCTAGATTTGGTACAAATTTAAAATTCTAAATATTTCTATATTTTGTGGTTGTCCTAATAGTCCAATAAATAAAAGCTCATTATGGTTTTATTAATTTTGTTAAATTTTTTTATCATTTGTTTTTTTGACTTAATAAAAACATATTCTAGGCTGGAGAATTGGGTCGAGATCCAAATTTATAAAACTATATATTCTAAACATATTCTAGATAGTATGTTGACAACAAGCCTCATATGATTACTATAAGATATTGTTATATTAATTATATTTTATAAAACTACAGTACATTATAAAAATAGTTTTGAATGCAAAATATATATTTATTTTTTATAAATCTAGTATAGTTTTTTTCTCTATTTTATCTCAAGACCTATTGGAGGAATGTGTGATAGGTGCTCATCAACAAGTTGAGGGTTCTGTGGATCTTCAACCAATTGACTATGATCCAATTTATTTGGAGACAATAAGAGTTCGAAAGAAGTAGTGAGTGTACGAAATTAGCTCTAAGGGAGTGGCATTTTGTTGTATCAGTTGTGCTTCTAATTCATCTATCTCAGCAATGGTGGATGAGGTGGCCGAACAACAAGTACGGAAAACAAATGAATGTATTGTAGATATAGAAACCGAAATGAAAAAGAAGGATGAGCAGATAACTAATTTGATGGAAGAAATGAAAGAAATTAAAGAAATAAAAAAAGAAATACAACGATAGATGTCCTATATGGAGTCATAGTTAGTTGCATTGGCGCAATAGATAGCATTCCGAGATCTAGCTATGAATCTTTGTAGGAGAGGCTAGCATTCCCTACAAATTATGAGATGATTGAGTATGATAATTTTTTCTGAACTATTATTTATTTTTTTCTATGTAGCAAATAATTATGATATTTTTTTGCATGTTTCAATTTTTTTATTCTAGTTTTGTTCTTTGATTTTCTAATAACCCAAATTATGAATCTTTGCATGACACATTATGTGAGAGAAAAGAAACAAACATGATTCAAAGCATTCAGACATTACCACGGTCCTTCCAATGCATGGGTCCCATATTTACCAATTTCAACTTAATCAAAAAGAGGGCCATCTTATCTTATTATTATTATTCTAAAAACATTTTATTTTTGCACTATCTTTATCTCTAAACACAATCGTCGGACACCCGCTGGATTTATGTTGAAGCTGTATGATAATAAACTATAATTTGTATTTTTTCATGTCTACAATATTTATTTTTATATATACGCAAACATGTTTATGTGTCTCTAAATTTTTTGGGTAGATTTTTAGCCTATTATAGGTATGTAAAAGCCTATTTTCAGCAGTGGCAGCGGCGACAGTGATGATAGCGATGACAGTGGTGGCAATGGAAGCGGTAGTGGTGGTCGCAACGATAGCGATGATAGCAGAAGTAGCAGTGGTGGCCGCAGCGGTAGCAATGGTAGTGGAAGAGGTAGTGGTGACAATAACAGTAGCGGCGGTAGCAGTGGCAGTGGTGGTAGCACCGGCAGCAGTGGCAGTGGCGACATCAGTGGCAGTAGTGGCAGCAGTGGTAGTAGTGGCAGTAGTAGCAGCAGTGGTAGTACCGGCAGTAGTAGCAGCAGTAGTAGTAGCAGCGGTGGCAGCAGCAGTAGCGGCAGCAGAGAAAGAAGTGACCGAAGCGACTGTCACAATAGGAGCGGTGGCGGCTGGGACGGTAGTGGCAGCACCAGCAGCTACGGCAGCGGCAGCAGGAGCACCGACAATGATAGTGGTAGCTGCAGTGGTTATAGGTATGTAAAAGCCTATTATCATCAGAGGTAGCTGATGTGGCCGCGGTGGTGGCAGCCACGGCAATAGCGACGACAATAGCAACAGTGATTGTAGAGGTGGCAGTGGTGCATGAAGTGGCTGCAGCAGCAACAGTGCTTGCAGCTTCGACAGTAGAGGTGATAGCAGCTACATCAGTAGCCGCGGCAACAATGGTAGCAGAGGCATCGGCTGTAGCGGAGGTAGCAGAGATAGTGGAGGTAGCGGAGGTAGCGGCTGTAGCGGAGGCAGCAAAGATAGTGGAGGCAATGGAGGCAGCTATGGCATGAATGGAAATAGCGGAGGTAACAGAGGATGTGGTGGCTACGATGACATCTGCAGTAGTAGCAGCAGTAGCAGCAGCAACAGCAGTGGTGGTAGTCATGGCAATAGAGGCAGTAGCGGTAGGGGTGGCAGCGGTAGCATAAGTAGCAGGAACGGCAGCAAATGTGGTAAATACGTACGTATATAGTTAGTATATACGTACATTTAATACTATTGAATTTTATGTACATATATACTAAGTATATTAGTACTCTGTTTACATGTACACTTAATACTGCTATTTATATGTACATATATTGTAGTAATATATGTATGAGTGAATTCCTAGTATATATTTAAATATATACTACAGGATCATATATGTATCAAAACATAACTTTTTTTGACTGAGTGATTTAATTTTCTTACAGATATGATGCCGCATTGTTCCTCATACAAAGCTTCTATAAGTGATGGAAATTTTCACTAGACATTACATGTCGTGACTCAGACAGCTTTGTCACAGTAGAAATATGATGATAAGAGGAGCAGAGGAAGAGAAAACAACGTCAATGAATGGATATAATATACTTTATGCATTGTCGGTAGATACATTGATGAATAAAAATAAAAGTTTATTATTTTTTGTTTCAATTATGTAAAATATTGAATTTGAATAAGACATTAAATAATGTTATTTTTTTGTTTATTATAAATTATGCATAATTTCAATTTTTATTCAATATGATTTAAAAATAATACATTATTTATTTAACAAATTTTATAATTTTTTAAATTCTGTAAATATTTTTGAAATTAAAATAGCTTAGGGAAAATTCCATAGCTAAATTAGCGAGGGAAAAATCCCTCGCTAATTTAGAGAAGGAAATTTCCATAGCTAGTTTAGCTAGGGAAATATTAAAATTAGCGATGGGATTTTAATGCTAGGGACTTTAGCTAAGGATCTGCTATTGTTATTTTTGTTTAACAATGGAATATTTCATTTATCATTACTAGTCTAGTAATGAAATTTGTTTTATAGCAAGGGAAATTTCCGTCGCTATTTTTTTTAGCTAGGGTAAATTCCGTAGCTAAAATTTAGTAAGAAGCACTTTGGAAATGGACACGATCCATTGGTATTCTGTCACTATTTACCATTTAGCGACGGAAATTTTTCATATAGCTAGGGAATTGTCCCTGGCTATATGGGATTTTTCTTGTAGTGCTATATGATATCAAGTAAAGTCACGTTTTTACCACAATTATATAAATGGCCGAAGATCCTCCTCATGCACAAAGTATTAATCATGATGTTTGTTGCAAATCATTACAAGTACCAAAACCATTAATCACCATGGTATGCTTTGATTGCTTATATACACTGATTCGTATACATACTTCATGCATGTATGATATAATGCGTTCTCATTGTGTGGATGTTGATGTTGCACAGTAGGTATGCTAGCTTGATATCCATGTTTTTTGCAACTTAGATAATCTTGTGGTTTTGGATGTTTATCACAAAATAGGTGTTTTTTGTGGTGAGCAGTGTGTATATAACAACATATTTAATATTTACATAATAAATTATGTAAATATAATGATCCCAAGATTAATAACACATAAATATAAATAAGTGTATTTTATTATATGTATAACTATAATAACAATATACATAACTATATATAAATATAACAACATATATTTAATATACATAGATATATATATATATATATAACTAATTATAAACATAACAACATATATTTAATATATGTATATATATACATATATAACTATATATAAATGTATTTAACAATATATATATTGACATATTGTCTAAATATATATAATTACATGAAAACTTATATAACTACATTTACAACATGTATAACTACATTTATAACTATATGTATAACTATGTATGCAATCACACATATAACTAAAATTATAATTAAAACTTATAACAACATATATATAACTATATGTTTAACTATATATGTATAACTATTTATAAATATTTGTATAACTATATAAAACCCATTATAACTATATTTAACTATATTTGTAACTATGTAAACTATTTTTATAACTATATTTATAACTATATGTAACTATTTTTTTAACTATATAATAATTTATAACAATATGTATAATTCTATATAACTATATTTCTAACAAAATATACTATATGTTTAATAATATATAACTATAAATATTTGTATTTTACTATATGTATAACTATAAAAACATTATATATAACTAGATCTTTAACTACATACATATTTATAACTATATGTATAATTAAATATAATTATATATAACTCTATTCATAACTAAATATATTATAGGCATAAGAACACATAACTATAAATAATTGTCTTTTACTATATGTATAATTATAAAAATATTATACATAACTATATTTAATTATATAATTAACAACATATATTTAATATACATATTTATATTTTAGTATATACAAATGTAATTTAACTATATCTAAACCTATACATAACTATATGTAAAAATATATAAAATTATATGAAAAAATATATATATCTACATGTATAAATATAAGTATAACTATATGTGTAACTATATGTATAACCACTTGTAACTATATTTATAATTACAAGTATAACAACATACAACATTATGTTTAACTATATGTGTTTAACTTTTTTATAAATATTTGTATATCCATATAAAACTCTATATAATTAAATATAACTATATTTGTAAGTATGTATATATATATATATATATACATATACATATATGTAAATCTATATATTTGTTTATAACTTTGTATACATTTATGTATAACTACATATAACTACTTGTATGAATATATATATATATATATATATATATATATATATATATATATATATATAACTATTTGTTAAACTTTATATAACTATTTATACCTATATATACTATATCTATAATAACATATAACTATATATAATTGTATCTACTATGTGTATAACTATAAAAACATTATACATTACATATTTAAATATATAATTAACGAAATATATTTAATATACATTTTTATATATTAGTATATAAAAATGTATTTTTAACTCTATCTATACCTATACATAACTATATGTATAAATATATAAAATTATATGAAAATATATATATACCTACATTATAGATATAAGTATAACTATATGTATAATTCTATATAACTATATTTCTAACAAAATATGCTATATGTTTTAATATTATATAACTATATATAATTGTATTTTACTATATGTATAATTATAAAAATGTTATATATAACTATATCTTTAACTACATACATATTTATAACAATATGTATAATTAAATATAATTATATATAACCCTATTAATAACTAAATATACTATAGGTATAAGATATATAACTATAAATAAGTGTCTTTTACTATATGTATAACTATAAAAACAGTATACATAACTAAATTTAAATATATAATTAACAACATATATTTAAATACATTTTTATATATTAGTATATAAAAATGTATTTAACTATATCTATACCTATACATAACTAAATGTATAAATATATAATTTTTATATTAAAATATATATATACCTACATGTATAAATATATGTCTAACTATATGTGTAACTATATTTATAATTACATTGATTACAACATAAAACATTATCTTTAACTGTATGTAAAACAACACGCACATGAACTTGTTGAAAATATTTTGATAATAAAAAATTGAGTCTTAATGTATTTTATATATTTTTTGATTCTAGTTTTGTTCTTTGCATGACTGACTAACCTAACCATGATTCTTAGTAGGACATCTGCTATACAAACATGGCATCAATTTTGGAAGTTGACTATTAAATGTCCATCTAGGTTTTGGTTTTTGATTTTTATTTTTTTTTTGAAATTTTTTTGCTGTGAAATGAGAGTTTTTGTGACACCCCATCCCACAGGGGGCCCCATTCATCCCATCACACAATACAATGTGCAATAAAATAAACTTTTTTTCAAATGTACCATAGAAATTTTTTTTCATTTTATTTGCTCAGCGGAATAAAGAAAACACACAACATATAATTAAAGCCACCACCGGCTTTTCTTCACACGTGCAATCCCATAGGTGGATCTATCATCTATCTTAGACCCGTAAGTGGGGAGAATTTTATAATTAAAATGAAATAATTTTTTTAAGTTTTTTTTAATTTTTTATAGTATTTTAGGGGGCAAATTAATGAGGGCCGTCGAATTCTACTCCCTAGCCATTGGAGGCAATATCCAATGGTTGGATTAAATTTTTTTTTTACATTTGCCCATTAGAGAGGGAGGGGGGGGGAATCGGGTCGGGTCAGGCGGGACTACAGGTCGGGTCTGATTGGGGTGTGGTCTATGGTGTGGGTGGGGACTGGCCGAGTGCCGAGTTGGGGTTGGGGGGTGTGGCTTCTAGGGTGGGGGTGGGGATGGGGTGCCAGGTGCAGGACTACGGGTGTGGGTCTGCCGATGGGTCATGCCATGGGCCACCAAACCATGCTAGGTCATGCATTACAAGAGGCCCAGTTTTCTTCTTATTCATATTATTTTTTTTATTCTTAATGTTCGTCTTATTATTTTTATTTTTCTTAAATTTTTTATTCTTCTTATTCTTTTTATTCTTCGTATTCTTTTTATTCATCTTATTCTTTTTATTATGATTTATATTTTTATTCTTATATTCTTCTTATTAATTTTTCTTCATATTCTTATTGTTGTTTTTAATTTTCATATTTTTATTATTCTTCGAATTCTTCTTATTGTGCATATTATTCTATTTCTTTTATTATTCTTATTCTTCTTATTCTTCTTATTCTTCTATTTGTTTATATTCAATTTATTATTCTTATTCTTTTATTTTTCTTATTTTTCTTATTCTTCTTATTCTTCTTATTCTTCTTATTCTTCTTATTCTTCTTATTCTTCTTATTCTTCTTATTTTTCTTATTTTTCTTATTCTTCTTATTCTTCTTATTCTTCTTATTCTTCTTATTCTTCTTATTCTTCTTATTCTTATTATTCTTCTTATTCTTCATAATTTTTTTTTCTTATTTTTCTAATTTATTTTTTTTCATCTTATTCTTTGCACTATTCTATTTCTTCCTATTTTTCTTAGTCATCTTTTTTTTGTTTATATTATTCATATTCTTCTTATTATTCTTATTATTATTATTATTCTTATTATTCTTATAATTCTTATTATTCTTATTATTCTTATTATTCTTATTATTATATTTTGCATTTTATTCTTATTCTTCTTACTCTTTTTATTTTTCTTATTCATCTTATTGTTCTTTTTCTTCTTATTTATTTGTTCTTATTCTTCTTATTTTTATTCTTATTCTTATTATTATTCTTATTATTCTTCTTATTCTTCTAAATCTATTTTTTGTTTTTATCTTTCATATTCATCTTATTGTTGTTATTATGCTTATACTTCATAAATTGGCTATTCTATTTATTTTTCTGATTCTTCTATTTCAACTTATTCAACTTTTCCTTCTTTTTATTCTTTTTCTTCCTATTATTCATATTATTATTATTTTTGTTAATTTTCATATTTTTGTTATTATTTTTATTCTTTTTATTCTTATTATTCTTCGTATTCTTCTTATTATTCTTATTCTTCTTATTATACTTTTTATTGTTATTATTATTTTTCTTCTTATTTTTATTTTTCTTGTTATTATTTTCATTTCTTCTTTTTATTCTTATTCTTCTTATTCTTAATATTTTTTTTCTTTTTCTTCTTTCTTTTTCTTTTTCTTCTCATTCTTAGTATTATTTTTATTATTCTTATTCTTCTTATTCTTATTATTCTTCTAATTATTCTTATTCTTCTTATTTTTCTTTTTCTTCAAATTATTCTTATTATTGTTATTCTTGTTTTTATACTTATTATATTACTTCTTTTTATTCTTCCTATTCTTCTTATTCTTCTTTTTCTAGTTATTTTTCAAATTCTTCTAATTTTTATTATTCTTCTAAACCTACTTATTTTTGTTATAGTTGTAATTATTTTTATTCTTCTTATTCTTCATATTCTTCCTATTTTTATATTCTTTTTAATCTTCTTATACATCTTATTCTTTTAAGTCTTCTTCTTCTTCTTCTTATACATATTATTCTTCTATTTTATTTTTAATCTTCAAATTCTTTATATTCTTCTTACTTATAATGTTCTTATTATTCTTCATATTTTTTTTATTCTTCTTAGTTTTCCTTTTCTTGTTTTTATTATTATTATTTTTTTCTTATTCTATTAATTCTTCTTATTCTTTTTATTCATCTTAATCTCCTTTTTCTTATGATTTTCTGATTCTTCTTATTATTCGTTTTCTTCTTATTATTCTAATTCTTATTTTTTTTCTTATTCTTCTTATTATTCTTATTCTTCTTCATTTTCTTCTTATTTTTCTTATCCATTTTATTCTTCTTATTCTTATTATACTTATTATTATTATTATTATTATTATTATTATTATTATTATTCTTCTTCTTCTTCTTTTTTTAAAGGAGTTTATTAATTATTAACCCTCTCTTTTGGCGGATGAATACCATTTTTACAAACTAAATCTACTCATTCCCCTCTTACAACCTTGCCCCTTAACAACGAGTAAAAATATAAATTGAAATTGATCGGCATCTATCCTAGAGAAACTTAGCAATCGATGCACTTTTTCTGGATTTGCTTTAGAATCCTTCAATTTAGCTTTAACTTTCCTTGTTATGCTCTTAGTAATCCAGTTCAGATCCTATAAATTTGTTGTGCTTGATCTGCTACCCTCCTATGCTCCCAAGTATATGCTTGTTCTAATATAGGTTGCTGATTTTCTGCAAAAGAGAACCACATGTCTACATACACAATCAACTATCTTACTTACCTTATAGCTTCTCTTTAACTTCAGCACTTTATTTTGTCTCAATTTCCAATTGCATCGATGCCTCCTTTGTCACTCTTATTCTGAATTTTCCAGCTTTCAATAGCTGCAGAACCAGCCTCCTATTCTAGACCCTTACATGCCCTAAATCTATAAGTTAAAATAAATTAACACATGACTTTTTCGCAACATTCACACATATCCTCTTAACCTAGAATTAATACAGACTGTACACCAAACAAAAGTATTCTAAGATTATAACAATTCAAGCTACTACTGGATTTCTCTGGGTCTTTTTTCTGTCGTATTTCGCTGCTAAGAGAAGAGAAGATAACAGGATAATAAACTAACATTCAAATGCTTACCTTGCTCTTTCCCATTAGCCTTCGTATTGTTCACCTGCAGAGACAGAAATTCCCCTGCACAGAGGCTACGGCATCGACATACCAATCTAACAAACTTCATAGATATATGATTCTCATATTTTATTCATTGTACTAAGCTTTTTTGGACCGTGTACCTAGTAAGATAGACACAACACAGCAAATATATAGACTTCCTGCCCTCGCTATGTTTTACCGTGACTTCATTGATGATGGTTTACATATATATATCTAAACCATGCAAGCTAAACTTGATTGGGCTGGAGATTAGAGGGTTGGCATTGGTCAGTTTATACATACTTCCTTCAGGACCAAGAAATTTGTAAGCTTTATTTTCCAGCTACTAACCAGCCCATTCATACTCTTAGCATTTAATTGAAACATTCATCATTAGAGGAAAGAGTTTTTATTATTCTAATGTATGGGAGTTCTTCCTTATCCATTTTTGTAATTCCTTTAAATTTATCTGGGAGAGACTCTTGTTCATATTTCTGAAAATTTTTATTTCTTCCTTCTTTAGCTAACTTGTCTGCCAGTGAGTTAGCTTCCTTATAAATATGTATGATCGATGCATTCAAAGCTTCTACTAGTTTATTAATATCTTCTAACTCTTCTTCATATTTCCACATGCTACTTTTTTTATTCACTAGATCAACTAAGATTTTAGAATCTATCTGTATATCTAGATTTGATAGATTTTCAGATTTACACACCCATAAACCTTCTCTTAATGCTAAGATTTCAGCATGTATTGCAGATGAGGCTTTAATGACTCCCGAATAAGCAAGTATAAGAAGACCATTATGGTCTCTTACGCCCCCCCCACCTCCTACTTAACTTATATTTCTATTGAAGCTACCGTCAGTGTTTAAAGCTAATCTGCCTTTAGCTTGCTTTTCCCACTTAACTACTATGACCTTATATGGAGGGGATTTTGCAACTGAGGTTCCAGAAGTTAAGAGAGTTTATGTCTAGGTAAGAGTTTCTGGCTACTATCGGATTAGCTTTCGAGGTGATTATTATTTCTTTCTTAATGGCCTTCCATATATCTTCAGCAACAATAGTGCGACCTTCATATCTACTACTATTCTTGGCTTTCCAAATACACCAGATGGTAATATGAGGGATATTATTTTTAAGCCAAGTGTGAAGACTATGCTGTGAGTGAGCCAAGCTCCACTTAAGGAGTCTATCTCTAATAGAAGAACATTTTTGCTTAATACCCATTTCAGTTTATAATCTTTTCCATATTACCGATGCAATATTTCCTTGAGAGAACAAGTGATCTAATGTTTCTGTGGCATAGAAACAACATTCGCACCTTGAGGGGAGTTGTATACCTTTTCTTTTTATGTTTTCATCTATCGGAATAATATTTGAGAGCACTTTCCATGTATGAGTTTTAATTTTTTGACTATTATCATTATTCCAGACCCATTTAAATAAAGGTTGCAAAACCTTCCTGTTTCTCACTATTTATTTAATGGATTTGAGAGAGAAAGAACCATCTACACTCAAAATCCATTTCAAGCCATTTTTGGAGAATTTGGAGTATTTGTCAACTATTTCTCTTTGATTGAGCATTTGTAGCCAGACTTGTGAGGCTTTGTTCTTTCTTCTATCTTTGCTTGTGTCTCCCTCTATGCAATATTTAGATCTCATAAACTCAGCCCAAAGACTGTTATTTTCCTTGAGTCTCCTACCATCTTTTACACGCCCAGGATTTGGCAAGGTCATTTAACTCAAGAAAATCCAGCCCTGCTTCCTGTTTAGGGTAGCATAAATCTTTCAACTTTTTCCAGTGAAGCTTTCTTTTGCCATCGCTAGTTCCTCATAGAAAATGGGCCAATTCTTTCTCAATACTTTTTTTAACTGCCTCTGGAAGATAGGTAACCATCAGATTTTGCATGGTTACACTTTGAAGCACATGGGTAATTAATGTAATCCTACCGCT
This sequence comes from Sapria himalayana, assembly GCA_029783825.1. NCBI lineage: Eukaryota > Viridiplantae > Streptophyta > Magnoliopsida > Malpighiales > Rafflesiaceae > Sapria > Sapria himalayana. The sequence goes on along the minus strand of JAREIK010002563.1, from coordinate 1,153,381 downwards.
CATGTTAAGTGATTCTACTTTCCAACCTGTAATTTTATTTTTGATTTTAACATGTAAGAATTCTAAATACTCTGGTTTTAATTTTCCTTCATAAAGCGAGCAGCCAAGATATTGCATAGCGCCTTTTTTATGAGAAAAACCTGTTATTCTATTAATTTTGAAATTTAAGCTTGGTGGGGCATTCTTGGCAGTCATGAATTGACATTTATGGTTATTTATTTTCTGCCCTGTTTCATTTTCTAATGTTTTTAATAAGTCTACCAGATTATGTAGGGACTTGGCCCTACCGTTTGTGATGATTATCACATCATCCGCATACGCTAGACATCCCACTGAGGGGGTATCTTTCGGCTGTCTAAAATGTCCTATTATGTTAGAGTGCATCTTAACTTTAATAGTTAGTAATTAATAGTTCTATGTAAATGTTAAAGAGAGAGGGAGAGAGGGGATCTCCCTGTCTTAAACCTCTTAGTGGCTTGATGTCTTTTCCTAGATCTCCATTGACAAGAACTTTGATCCATGAGCTTGATATACATCTATATATCAGATCAATCCAGGTTTCTAAGAAGCCCATCTTTCTCATGTTAAAGCATAAGATATTCCATTCTACTCTATCGAAGGCTTTAGATATGTCTAACTTTATCAGGACATTATGCCCTCTAGTTTTAGTACCTAATTCTTTAATCATTTCTTTAGCTAGATAGATATTTTCCATTATTAGCATGTTTTTCATGAATCCTGACTAGTTCTTTAGATATGATTTTTGGTAGAACTCCAGCTAATCTACTTTGAAGCAATCTTAGTCAAAATTTTGTAGATGGAGTTGCATAAGCTAATAGGTCTAAAATCCTCTGCCATTTGAGGCATTTTCCATTTTTGGAATAAGAGTGATATACAATGCTGCTCCATTTCTTACCTATCTCAGCTCCACAAAAAATCTAGATTATGACATTTAAGAGCTCATTTTTTATAATAGGCCAGCAATTTTGGTAAAATTCATTGTTCCACCCATCCGGGCCCGGAGCGCTATTTTTGCCCAGACTGAAAACCATAGTCTTTAGTTCTTCTTCATTTGGAAATCTTGCTAGCATATCATTTTCTACACTAGTGATTTTATGTTCAATGTTATGTAGAAGATAATTTTCACGCAGGATTATATCTCCTCTAAATAATCTTTCAAAATGATCATCAAAGTGATTTTTAATATCTATATCTCTGTCTAACCATTTATTTAGATTGTTTTTTATGCATTTTATTCTATGCTTTTGTATTTTAATTTTGGTTGATTTCTGAAAGAACTTCGTGTTTTTGTCTCCTTCTTTCAGCCATTTTATTTTGGCTTTTTGTTTCTAGAAGACTTCCTCCATGAGAAGCTTTAGTTTTAATTCGGCTTGTGCTCTATTTAACTACTTTCTACTGTCTTTATTTTGAAGTAAATAATCATCTAGTTCCCTTTTTTCAACTTCATGTTCTGCTACAATGATGTTATTATTGATATTGCCAAAGATATCTTTATTCCACGTCCTTAAGTGTTTTTTAAGTCTATTTAGCTTCATATTCCAGATTTGACCCGGATTACCTGAAGCTTCCTTTGACCATGAATTTTTAACCGTATTAATAAATGTGTGATGCAAGAACCATGCATTCTGGAATTTAAAAGAGTTATTTATGGGTCTAGATTTTTCTACCAATATGATTAGTGGATTGTGGTCTGAACAGGATCTATTTAGATGTTTCACTGACGTGGATCCGTATGACTCTAGCCATTTTACATTATATAATACTCTGTCTAATCTTGCCCATATGGTCCTTTTATCTTTCTAGTTATTGCACCAGGTGTAACGAGAGCCTAGGAAGCTTGCTTCCATCAGACTGGCCTCTGATATAGTCTTTATTAAAATGAGAGATAGCTTTTTTGTTAGGAGGATTTCCCCCGATTTTTTCACAAACTTTCCTTATTATGTTAAAGTCACCTCCTGTTATCCAGGGTATGTTTAAATTGGCTATTTTTAGTATGTCGTCCCAGAGGGACCTTCTACCTTCTTTAGTGTATTTAGCATAGACTTCCAAAATTATTTCATCCCGAGCGGAATCTAAGCTAAAGTTGATCATTTGATCTAAGTCTTCTAAAATGTTTATGTTAAATATGTTTTTCCAAAATAGCCAAATTTTGTTATTTTTGTTGGAAAATGCCTCATCAAATCCTAAGATATTTTTATAGTGTTCTATCTGGTCCTTACTTATTATAGGTTCAGCTAATATTATAAGTGGAGTTTTATGGATTTGTATTAATTTTTTAATTCGTTTTATAGTAGGGGCATTTCTGATGCCCCTTGCATTCTAGTAAAGAAATCTAAACATTGGAGTTAGACTTAGCCCTAGCTCTAGTAGTGCACTTTGAATCATAAGTTTTATTTATGTATTTTTTTCCTGTTTCTAGTTCTTTTTATAGCACTCGTATCTTCTATTTATCTTCTCCCCACTTCCTACCTAGATTGAACGGCCATGATTTTTATTTCTTCCATGGCCCATTCTCTATTTCCCATTTTATTATAGGATCTTTCAATATCTATATCATCTTTAGAGGTTTTAAAAGGCTTTGGTTCTTCCTCTTTTTTGTCTAGGTTGATCTCACTTCTAACCTCTAGCTCATCTTCCGAGCTATTAACTATTTCCGTTGCCCAGCTCTTTCTCACAACTTTCTTTTTTTCAAATCTTCCTCTCCTAACTCTTTTATTAATTTCTGCAATTTTTTGCATAAGTTCATGAGTTTTATTGAATTCCAATATATCTATCTCCTCTCTCTCTTTTTCTCTAGGAGGCACATATTCTACGATTTCTAATCCAGTTTCTACTGCCCTAGGTTCTGTTCTAATGTTTGGGGGGGCTTTATTCTGTATTCCTCTCTTCCCTCCTTGCGGTTGTTCTAGAGCCAAGCCATTGTTTGTCTTCTAAGTGTTTCTTTTTAACTAAACATTGGTCACAACTATGGCCAAGTTTACTGCAGTAAGAGCAATAATATGGAAGATTTTCGAAAGTTATTTCTTGCCAGAAACCTTTACCCTCTTTGGTTCCAATCCATATGCGGTGTGGGATAGGTTGCAGTAAGTTAATCTCTATGCATACTCGAGCAACACTCGGGCGAGACAATGTGGTAGTAGCACCAGCGAGAAGGAGAGGGGTGTCCACTGCATGTGCAATATCATAGAGGGAGAATTTATCAAAGAGATATATGGGCAGAATAGGGAGAAGGAACCAAACCAGTGTTAATGGTGATTCTAGCTTGGTTGAGAAGGATGGCGTCCACCTGAAAGCTCGCATGGGGTAGCCCATAATGTACCATATACCATTCAACCAGACCCTGTGGAAATCTTCCTCACTGGATAGTTGCAGAAGAATGTGCTTGGCGTCGAGAATGCCTATATTTGTTAGACTTTTAAGCTTCAATGATGCATAGAAAGCACGAATATCTTCAACGCACGGACAGCCATGTGAAAATTTGCCCACCAGCATGAATTTGTGGGCTTCCGAGAGCATATCAATATCTGTCGAGGAGAACTCTCTCGAGGGTTCTCCATTTATTTCCCGTGAATATCCGAAGCTTGCGAATAGGGTTGCGCGGTCTTATTGAATTGTTGGGAAAACAACTTCTTCTTCGTTAAATAATCAAAATGCTCTATTTGATGCTTGAAATTTCCTTGTTCTTCACTGGTTTTTGATGTTTCTCTCTCTAAAAACGTGTTTCTCTCTCTAGAACTTGAGAGCAAAACTTCTTTTATTATTATTATTATTATTCATCCTCTTATTCTTCTTATTCTTATTATACTTCTTATTTGGCTATTCCAATTATTATTATTATTATTATTATTATTCTTCTTCTTCTTATTCTTCATATTTTTCTTATTATTCTTATTATTCTTATTCATTTTTTTATTATTCGTATTATTCTTCTTATTCATTTTTCCTTATTATTCTTCTTTTCATATTATTCTTTTTATTTTTCCTATTTTTATTATTTTTCTTAATCTTCTTATTCTTGTTATTTTACATATTTTTATTATTTTTCTTATTCTTCATATTCTCTTTATTTTTCTTATTCTTCTTATTCTTATTTTTCTTCTTAAATTTTTTATTCTTCTTATTCTTTTTTTTTCTTAAATTTCTTATTATTCTAAATTTTCTTATTCTTCATATTTATTGTTATTATTATTATTATTCTTCTTCTTCTTATTAATTTTCTTAGTCATCTTATTCTTCTTATTCTTCTTATTCTTCTCATTCTTCTCATTCTTCTCATTCTTCTCATTCTTATTATTCTTCGTATTCTTCTTCTAATTGTTAATATTATTTTTCTTCATATTATTCTTTTTCTTGTTATTCTTTTCCTCTTTCTTTTTATTATTATTATTCTTATTCTTATTTTTCTTTTTTATTATTATCCTTCTTATTATTCTTATTTTTCTTTTTCTTTAAATTATTCTTATTTTGTTATTCTTGTTTTTCTTTTTATTTTTTTTATTCCTTTTATTATTACTATTATTCTTATTCTAGTTATTTTTAAATATTTCGTATTCTTTTAAACCAATTTATTTTTGTTATTGTTGTTATTATTCATATTATTATTATTCTAATTATTATTCATATTCTTATTTATCTTATTATTATTATTATTATTCTTCTTCTTCTTTTTCTTATTATTCTTCATATTTTTCTTAATTTTATAGTTCTTATTATTCTTCTTACTCTTCATGTTCTTATTAGTCTTCTTATTTTTCTTATTTTTCTTATTTTTCTTATTTTTCTTATTTTTCTTATTTTTCTTATTTTTCTTATTTTTCTTATTTTTCTTATTTTTCTTATTTTTCTTATTTTTCTTATTATTCTTTTTTTTATTCTTATTTTCTTTTTATTCTAATTTTTTTATTATTCTATTTTTTCTTATTATTCTTGTTATTCTTCTATTTCTTCTTATTCTTGTTATTCTTTAATTCTTTTTATTCTTTTTTTCTTCTTATTCTTCTTATTCTTCCTATTCTTTTTATTCTTCTTTTTCTTCTTATTCTTCTTCTTCCTCATATTCTTCTTATTCTTCTTATTCTTCTTATTCTTCATATTCTTTTTCTTCTTCTTATTCTTCTTATTCTTCTTATTCTACTTATTATTCTTATTATTATTATTCTTATTCTTCTTATTCTTATTCTTTTTTCTTTTTTTTCTTCTTATTCTTCTTATTCTACCTATTCTTCTTATTCTTCCTATTTTTCTTATTCTTCTTATTCTACTTATTCTTCTTATTCTTCTTATTCTTCTTATTCTTCTAATTCTTCTTATTCATCTTCAAATTATTAATATTATTTTACTTCGTATTATTCTTTTTCTTGTTATTCTTGTCTTTATTCTTTTATTATTATTCTTCTTTTCTTTTTTTTATTATTCTTCTTATTCTTCTTATAATTCTTATTTTTCTTTTTCTTTAAATTATTCTTATTCTTGTTATTCTTGTTATTCCTGTTATTATTCTTATTTTTTTTATTCTTTTTATTCTTAATATTCTTCTTATTCTAGTTATTTTTTAAAATTTTTTATTTTTCTTATTTTTCATATTCTTCTAAACCTATTTATTTTTGTTATTTTTGTTATTGTTGTTATTATTCTTATTATTATTATTCTTCTTATTCTACTTATTATTCATATTCTTATTTATCTTTTATTCTTCTTATTCTTATTAGTCTTCTTCTTCTTCTTATTCTAATTATTCTTCTTAATTCTCTAATTTTTATTATTCTTCTTACTCTTCATGTTCTTATTATTCTTTTTATTTTTATTATTATTCTTTAATTATTCTTATTTCCTTCTTATTCTATTTTTTATTCTTATTCTTTTTATTCTTATTATTCTTCTTTTTCTTCTTATTCTTGTTATTCTTCTAATTCTTCTTATTCTTTTTTTACTTCTTTTTCTTCTTTTTTATCTTTTTATTTTTATTATTTTTTATTCTTTTTATTCTTGTTATTCTTCTTATTCTTCTTATTATACTTATTCTTCTTATTCTTCTTATTATTCTTATTTTTTTTATTCATATTATTTTTGTTATTATTTTATTATTCTTATTCTTCTTATTCTTCTTATTCTTCTTATTCTTCTTATTCTTCTTATTCTTCTTATTCTTCTTATTCTTATTCTTATTCTTCTTCTTATTCTTGTTAATCTTCTTATTCTTCTTATTATTCCGATTATTCTTTTTATTTTTAATCTTCTTATTCTTCTCATTCTTCTTATTCTTCTTATTCTTTTTATTTTTCTTATTCTTCTAATTTTTTTATTTTTCTTATTTTCTTATTTTTTTTTCTTTTTATACTTCTTATCTTTCTTATTTTTTTTATTATTTTTATTCTTCTTATTCTTTTTATTCTTTTTATTCTTCTTATTATTATTCTTCTTATTGTTATTCTTCTTATTCTTTTTTTTTGGAAAATTTATTTTATTATAATCAAAGCCCTCTCTTTTGGCGGAGGAATACCATTTTTACAAACTATACTCTACCCTTTCCCCTTTTACACCCATCCTTTAATCTACAAACAAAATAAAACATAATCAAAATAAGCTTTCAATGCATTTTTGGTATTTGATCTTTATTAAAATTGCTGGAGATTAATGTTTGCGTGGAGTAATTCCAGTGGTTGTATCATCTTGTCTTCTATTCTGGATCTATTCAAATCTTATATGCTGTCCATTGCAGCTTTAATTCACTAGCCCAGGAAAGCTCATATGTCAACAGCAAGCTTCAACAATTCTGGTCTTTAGGTATTTCCAGACTTTAAATCTGCCAAAATATTTCTTGCCCTCTAGAATAAAGCATTTTGATCGCATGAGTGTCTCATTGCTTTCTCCTTTTTTTTCAGCTTCCATACTCAACAGCCTTTCCATATTCAAAATCCTTTCCAGCTTCCATACTTAACAGACAAAATCAAACAGAAAACAAACAAACAAAGAGAAAAACAAACACGCACAAAAACAAACAAACAATAGTATAAATATCCAGCAGCCATCTTTTTATCACTCTATTATTGCCTTCCTCCACCTAACATCTGTTTAACAAAGAGAAAAACAAGAAAAAGAACAACAGAGTCCTATTCGCGCAGTCCACTTACTACTGTTGCTGCTGTTGCCTACCTCCACTTACTGTTGTTTATCACTCTATGCACATTCCTTCTTCCAAGTCCATTAGTGCAGTTGCTTTTTTCTTGCTGTACCTGAATCTATTAAACTGCAAAACACACACTAGCACAATACTTATAGCCACATATATCTAAACCATTTAGTCCACCCCACAGGACCAGGGTGGATATTCAGGGTAAGGCTATACTTTAATTTTTCGAATATATGGATATTCCATCTTATCCATTCTTATTATACCCTTATATCTATCAGGAATCGAATCCTTTATATATTCTCCATGTCTATTATTTTTCCCTTCTTTAGCCAGTTTATCAGCTAAAGCATTTGCTTCCCTGTATATATGTTTGATAAAAGCATATAACGATAAGGCTAGATGGATTCTTCTTATTCTTCTTCTTCTTCTAATTCTTCTTATTCTTCTGATTCTTCTTATTCTTTTGATTCTTCTTATTCTTCTTATTCTTCTGATTCTTATTATTATTCTTATTCTTCTTATTCTTCTTATTCTTCTTATTCTTCTTATTTATCTTATTCTACGTATTCTTCTTATTATTTTTATTCTTTATTTTCTTCTTATTCTTCTTATCTTCTTTATATTTTCATTCTTCTCATTCTTTTCATTCTTCTTATACTTCTTATTCTTCTTATTCTAATTAATCTTCTTATTCTTAATATTCTACTTATTATTCATTTTCGTCTTATTCATTTTTTATTCTTCTTATTCTTCTTATTCTTCTACTACATCTTCGTCTTCTTATTCTTCTTGTTCTTCTTAATATTCTTATTTTTCTTATTCATCTAATTCTACTTAATCTACTTTTTTTATTCTACTTATTCTTTCTTTTCTTCTATTTCTTCTTGTAATTCTTAGTTATCTAATTTGTATTTTTATTAAAATTCATCTTAATCATCAAATTCTTCTTTTTCTTATTATTCTTTTTTTCTTTTCTATTTGTATTAATTTTCTATTTCTTCTTATTTTTTCTTATTCTTCTTATTTTTGGTATTCTTTTTATTCTTCAAAATCTTTAAATTCTGCTTATTCTTCATCTCTTATTATAATATTTATTGTTCTCATTTTTTTTTATTCTTCTTATTCTACTTAATCTTCTTATTCTTCTTATTTTTCTTATTCTTTAATTTATTCTTTTTAATCTTCATATTCTTTTTATTTTTTTTATTCATTTTTAATCATATATTTCTTATTTATCTTATTATTTTTATACTTCTTATTTTTATTATTCTTTTTAATCTTATTATTATTATTCTTCTTCTTTTTCTTCTTATTCTTTTTATTCTTCTTATTCTTATTTTTATTCTTATTCATTTAATTTTTTTTATTATTCATGTTTTTTTATTATTCTTCTTCACATTCTTCATCTTATTCTTTTTATTCTTCTTATTCTTGTTATTCTTCTAATTCTTCTTTTTTTTCTTATTTTTCTTATTCTTCTTATTCTTATTATTCTACTTATTACTAATATTTTATTATCTTAATTTTTTTTCTTATTATTCTTCTTTTTCTTCTTATTCTTCTTATTCTTTTTATTGTTCTTCTTCTTATACTTGTTATTCTTTGTATTCTTTTTATTCTTATTATTCTTATTATTCTTCTTATTTTATTTTAATTATTATAATAATTATTATTTTATTATTTTTTTATTATTGTTATTTATATTAATATTCTTATTATTCTTATTATTTTATTATTATAATTTTTTTAACAATTTATTTTATTAATATACCTTCTCTTTTTGCAGAAGAATACCTTCAATACAATCTAAAAGCTACCCATTGCCCTTTTACTCTCATTCATAATTACTAAACTTCTAAAATTAAAATGACAAAGTTACAAAATTTTAGTTTTGCTCATGCAGAATTTTCTGGAATCTAATGTTTGTATATTCTACTCTGCACTCTTTTTCCGGTTTCTTTTCTATTGTATGAAACTATTATCACATCTCTCCTTAGCCTAATCTTGTATTTTCTACCTTGTTTCCCATCAATACTTTAGATTATGCCAGCTACTAAATCTGCTATCTTTAACCTCCTTCCATATCCTAAGTTTGCTCCCCTCCTTCATTCTTTAGCCTTTGTTTTAACATTGCCAGAATCTAACTCTTTTCCTCTTGACTTCTCCTCCTCGAGGCCCATCCCCTTGCCCTCAAATCCAGTAGTCATATCCTAGTATCTGAAAATCCGCCCTTCCTCCATTTAATCCTTTCTTACCCAACATCAACATAATAGAGTTAATAAAGAAAACAGAACTAATTACACTTAATTTAGCACAATACAAAAGCATTCCCCCTTCCCTACTGCCCCCTTATCAGCTTGTTTCATAACTAATTAAGATCCCACCTTAACTGCATAAACCAACATCACAACACAATAGAGCATAAAAATAACAAGCCACACACACGTTACCGTGAGCCTCCTTACCTGCTGAGCCATTTCTTGAAAAGAAAAACAAAAATATCCAGCTTCTATTCTACAAAGATTAAAAAGAAACCAAAATAGATAACAACATAACATCTTTATGCACCTATAACCCCCATCAACTCCAGCTTTAGACTACCCATAATCTACAGAAAACTACGGCATCAACTTTTTTATTGTTCTTATAAGTCTTATTTTTTTATTGTTCATATTCTACTTTTTATTCTTATTATTCTTATTATTCATATTCTTCTTATTCTTCTTATTCATCTTATTCTTGTTATTCTTCTTATTTTTATTATTCTTCTTAATTATCTTATTCTTCATTTTCTTTTATTATACTTGTTTTTTTATTCTTCTTATTCTTATAAATCTTTTTTTTTCTTATTCTTCTTATTCTTCATATTCATTTTAATTTTTGTTGTATTATAATTCTTATTATTTTTATTATTTTTATTCTTCTTATTCTTCTTATTTATATTATTCTTATTATTTTTTTTATTCTTCTTATTTTCTTATTTTTCTTATTCATCTTATTCTTCTAATTATTCTTATTCTTGTTATTTTTATTATTTTTTATTCTTGTTATTCTTTTTATTCTTCTCATTCTTCTCATTCTTCTTATTCTTCTAATTTTCTAATTCTTCTTATTATTCTTATTATTCTTATTCTTATTTTTCTACTTATTCTACTTATTTTTATATTCTTCTTATTTTTTTAATCTAATTTTTCTTATTTTTTTAATTATTTTACTTATTCTTCATATTCTTCTTTTTATTATTATTTTTCTTATTCTTCTTATTTTTTTTATTCTTCTTATTTTTCTTAGTCTTCTTATTATTTTATTCTTTTTTTTATTCTTATTCTTCTTATTCTTTATATTCTTTTTTCTCCTTATTCTTCTTATTCTTTTTATTCTTTTTATTCATTGTATTTATTATATTCTTTAATATCTTTTTATTTTTCTTATTCTTTTAATTTTTATTATTATTCTTATTTTACTTTATATTAAAATATTATTAATTCTTTTTATTCATATTATTCATTTTATTCATTTTATTCTTCTTATTCTTCTTATTCTTCTTATTCTTAAAATTCTTATTATTCTTCTTATTCTTTTTTTTCTCATTATTTTTCTTATTTTTCATGTTTTTTTTATTTTTCTTATTCTTTTTATTCTTAATATTCTTTTTATTTCTTCTTATTCTTCTAATTCTTCTTATTCTTCTTATTCTTCTCATTCTTCATATTCTTCATATTCTTCTAATTCTTATTATTCTTTTTTTTCTCCTTATTATTCTTATTTTTCTTGTTTTTCTTATTTTTCTTGTTTTTCTTATTTTTCTTATTCTTTTTATTCTTAATATTCTTTTTTATTTCTTCTAATTCTTCTTATCCTTCTTATTCTTCATATTCTTATTATACTTATCATTCTTCTTATTCTTCTTATTCTTCTTATTCTTCTTATTCTTTTTACTCTTCTTTTTATTCTTTTTCTTTTTATTCTTATTTTTTTCTTATTCTTATTATTATTATTATTATTTTCTTCTTATTATTCATATTCTTCTTATTTTTATTTTCTACTTATTCTTATTATTATGATTATTTTTCTTATTTTTCTTATTTTTCTTATTTTTTTTATTCTTCTTATTCTTTTAGTTCTTTTTATTCTTCTTATTATTCTTATTCTGTTAATTCTTCGTATTCTTATTATTCTTCTTATTATTTTTATTATTATTCTTCTTCTTATTCTTCTTATACAACTAATTCTTCTTAATTTTCTTTTTTTATTATTGTTTTTATTCGTCTTATTCTAATTATTCTTCTTATTCTTCTTTTCTTTTTATTGTTCTTATCCTACTTATTCTTCTGTCATCTTATTCTTCTTATTCTTATTACTCTTTTTATTCTTCTTATAATTCTTATTCTTATATTTATTCTAATTCTTCTTATTCTTCAAAATCTTCTTTATCTTTTTTTTTGAAAGTTTGTTTTATTCTTATAACCTTCTATTTTGGTGGAGGAATACCATTGATACAAACAAACAACTACCCTTATCGCTTTTACAGTCTTCTTTAAAAAAATAAAACAAAATTAAACATAATTATCTGATTCATTTTATTCTTCTTATTATTCTTATTCTTCTTATTTTTCTTTTTCTTTTTATTCTTCTTATTCTTCTTATTTTTATTATTTTTCTTATTATTCTTATTATTCTTATTATTCCTATTCTTTTAATTCTTCTTAAGCTTCATATTATTCTAATTTTGTTAATTCTTTTTATTTTTCATATTTTTCTAGATCTTTTAATTCTTCTTATTCTTCTTATTCTTCTAATTTTCTTATTCTTCTTATTATTCTTATTCTTATTTTTCTACTTATTCTTCTTATTTTTTTTATTCGAATTTTTTTTTATTTTTTTAATTATTTTACTTATTCTTCTTAGTATTCTTTTTCTTCTTTTTTTTCTTATTCTTCTTATTCTTCTTATTTTTCTGATTCTTCTTTATCTTCTTATTATTCTAAATCATTTATTGTTCTTATTCTTCTAATTTTTCTTAGTCTTTTTATTCTTTTTTTTATTATTCTTTTTATTCTTATTCTTCTTATTCTTTATATTCTTCTTTTTCTTCTTATTCTTATTATTCTTTTTATTCATTGTATTTATAATATTCTTCAAAATCTTTTTATTCTTCTTATTCTTCTTATTCTTATAATTTTTATTATTATTCTTATTTTACTTTATATTAAAATACTATTTATTCTTTTTATTCATATTATTCTTTTTATTCTTTTTATTCTTTTTTATTCTTTTTATTCTTCTTATTCTTCTTATTCTTCTTATTCTTCTTATTCTTCTTATTCTTAAAGTTCTTATTATTCTTCTTATTCTTTTTTTTCTCCTTATTTTTCTTATTTTTCTTGTTTTTTTTATTTTTCTTATTCTTTTTATTCTTAATATTCTTTTTTGTTTCTTCTTATTCTTCTAATTCTTCTTATTCTTCTTATTCTTCATATTCTTCTAATTCTTATTTTTCTAATTATTCTTTTTTTTTCTCCTTATTTTTCTTATTTTTCTTGTTTTTCTTATTTTTCTTATTCTTTTTATTCTTAATATTCTTTTTTATTTCTTCTAATTCTTCTAATTCTTCTTATTCTTCTTATTCTTCTTATTTTTTTATTCTTCTTATTCTTCTTATTCTTCTTATTCTTATTATTCTTATTATTTTTTTTATTCTTCTTACTCTTCTTACTCTTCTTATTCTTCTTTTTCTTTTTATTCTTATTTTTTTCTTATACTTATTATTATTATTATTATTATTATTTTCTTCTTATTATTCCTATTATTCTTATTTTCATTTTCTACTTATTCTTATTATTATGTTTATTTTTCTTATTTTTCTTATTTTTCTTATTCTTTTTATTCTTCTTATTCTTTTAGTTCTTTTTATTCTTCTTATTCTCTTAATTCTTCGTATTCTTATTATTATTCTTATTATTTTTATTATTATTATTCTTATTATTCTTCTATTACAACTAATTCTTCTTATTTTTCTTATTTTTATTATTCTTTTTATTCTTTTTATTCTTTTTATTCTTTTTATTCTTTTTATTCTTTTTATTCTTCTTATTATTCTTTTTCTTTTTATTGTTCTTATCCTACTTATTCTTCTTTCATCTTATTCTTCTTATTCTTATTACTCTTTTTATTCTTCTTATAATTCTTATTCTTATATTTATTCTAATACTTCTTATTCTTCCAAATCTTCTTTATCTTTTTTTTTGAAAGTTTGTTTTATTATTTTAACCCTCTATTTTGGTGGAGGAATACCATTGGTACAAACAAAGAACTACCCTTATCCCTTTTACAGTCTTCTTTAAAAAAATAAAACAAAATTAAAAATAATTTTCTAATTCATTTTATTCTTCTTATTATTCTTATTCTTCTTATTATTCTTATTATTCTTATTTTTCTTATTCTTTTTATTCTTCTTATTTTTATTATTTTTCTTATTATTCTTATTATTCTTATTATTCTTATTATTCTTATTATTCTTATTATTCTTATTATTCTTATTATTCTTATTATTCTTATTATTCTTATTCTTTTAATTCTTCTTAAGCTTCATATTATTCTAATTTTGTTAATTCTTTTTATTTTTCATATTCTTCTAGATCTTTTAATTCTTCTTATTCTACTTATACTTCTTATTCTCATTATTATTATTATTTTTATTCTTGTTATATCTTGGGAGCTACCCTAGTTGCATAGCCATTTGTTTTAAAGCTTCAATAGCCTCATTTAATGAGTTTATCCCAATCCTCCCCGTATAACTTTAAATCATCCATTAATTTATTTGAGCCCCCTCATATGATTCATCATTATCCAGAAAAGGACAGACGAATATATTCGAGTCTTCTTCTAGAAAATCCAGAAGATCTTTGTCATGCTAGCTATAGTCCTCTTATCCTCCTTTAAAACCCTCCTAGAATTATTTTTTTTATCTCTTCTTTTTACCTTTCACCGCCACCCATTCCCCCTTTCTTTCCTCTACTACCCATTCCTCTTCAATCACTAAACTATTATTTTCTTCCATTTTTTTACTGAATACCCCTGCCTTTACCTCCTCCTCCCATCACACCACTACATCTTACTCTAGTCCCACCTCTAGATTCTCCCCTTCGTCTACCCTTATCCCTCTTGGACTACCCCTCATGCAGGATGGGTTGCCAAAACCCATCGTTTTGCCATACATCATCATTATCTATCCATATCATTGATGGCGCATGTGTAAGAAAATTAAATTCAATACATACCTGAGAATTATTTGGTCGAGTCATGGTTGTAGTCACCTCATTTCGTAACATAGGTTTGCTCAAGCATGAAGCAATAGCATGTAGAGAGTGCTTGTTATAGAGAAATTCTGAAAGATTGGGGAAAGAGAACCAAATTGGGACTATCTAGGCATCTTTGAGAGGACTAAAATTTTTTGTCCATTTAAATATGGGCATAGGATATCCATTAACATGTCTTTGCTCCCTTAGCCAAATTCTATGATAATCTTATTTTTCTTATTCATCTTATACTTCTTATTTTTATTATTCTTCTCATTCCTCTTTTTAATCTTATTCTTCTAATTCTTCTTTTCTTTTTTACTCCTCTTGTTCTTGTTATTCTTCTTGTTTTTATTATTCTTCTTATTCGTCTTATTCTTATTATTCTACTTATTCTTCTTGTTATTTTTATTATTCTTATTATTCTTATTTTTTTTTTATTTTTCTTATTTTTCTTATTTTTCTTATTTTTCTTATTTTTCTTATTCTTCTTATTTTTCTTATTCTTCCTATTCTTCTTATTTTTTTTATTCTTCTTTTTTTTCTTATTCTTCTTATTCTTCTTACTCTTCCTATTCTTCTTATTCTTCTTATTATTTTTATTATTCTTATTATTTTTATTCATATTATTTTTTTATTCTTTTTATTCTTTTAATACTTCTTATTCTTCTTATTCTTTTAATACTTCTTATTCTAATTATTCTTGTTATTCTTCTAATTGTTTTTATTCTTCTTAATCTTTTTATTATTTTTATTCTTCTTATTCTTTATATTTTTTTATTCATCTTATTCTTTCTAATCTTTTTATTTTTCTTATTCTTCTTATTCTTCTTAATCTTCTTATTTTTGTTATTCTTCTTATTATCTTATTCTTATTATTCTACTTTTTTTTATAAATATTTGTTTTATTATTATCATTCTTTCTTTTGGCTGAGTAATACCTTTGATACAAACTAAAAACTACCCTTATCCCTTTTATAGCATTCTTCAAAAAATAAAATAAGATTAAACATAAAAGTGAACATATACTTTTTGATTGAAGTATTTCTCTGAAATGGACTAATCTGTGAAGTTGTTCCATCTTTTTACTTGTGCTTGCTGGCTGAGTATGTTACTTATAGAAGAGTTACTATCCATCATGGCACTTCATATAAGTGTTTTGTTCTACTTTGATGTGAGTGGGATGATCTACTCATTTTGTTTTGCTCTCTTTCATGGCAGAGCCACTTTGATGTCTTATTTAAGATTCTACTATGTTCTTTGTAGTCCTCAAATCTGCTTTTGCCTTTTCATCTTCAAGATCTTCAGTAATGACAGCATGGTATCTTTAATGTTGGTATTAGCTTTTAGCTTCTGCCCTGTTGTTCTGCTATTCATGGGAGATGAGAAAATGCTTATATATTTGCTGTTTTCTTGAACTGTATCATGCCTCTATGTTAACTATTTGACTTTCTAAATATGTGTGTTTGCTACCTGCAAAAACCAAAAACATCCATTCACACTATACAATCTTAACTCACCTAATAGTTACCTTCCCTGTTCATCTACAAAACCATCAAAGAATGCACAAAATATTTCTTTTTCTAACATGTGATAGTTTTGGTATGCTGCAAACATATATTGTATTTTTTTTTAATTTCAACTGTCTCTATACTTTTCAAAAATAGAATCCTATGTAGGCAGCCTTATGACAGAATTCCTTTGTGCATATTTCTTACCTTTAACTGATAACTAAGAGGAAGCATAAAATTGTAAACTACATGCATGCCCCCCAAAATTAAATCTTTTGCTACTCCCCAAACCATTTCTATAATTTGGAAAACCTATTTCATCTTGTTTGAGCAGGCCTTTATATTTCATAGAAAGGTTTATTTTTCTGAAATCCTGATTACCTTCTTTAACACTTCTTTTGCTAATTTAACTGTGACTAGATTGGCCTCTCTTAATATATGTATTATTTTAAAATTTAATTTATAAACCTAATGTATGATATCTTCTATCTCATTTTCATATTTCCATAGATATTTGTTTCCTTTAATTTATCCTGAAAATTTTTTACATGGTTGCTTTTACATAGTTGTAAACCTATTAAGAGAGCTCAAATTTCTGACTCAAATGGTGTACTCACTTTGATTATTCTAGTGAAAGCAAATAGGACCTTCCTTTCGGAGTCCCTTAATAACCCTCCTCCACCTGCTACCCCCATATCTCTTTTAAAAGTACCATCTGTATTAAGTGCCATGTAACCTTTTGGAAATTTATTCCAACATATCCTAGTAAAATTTGTTGGCTTGTCTTTTTTATAACTTAGTTTCCATGTGTCTATGTAATCTTTATTTTTATCATGTTTAATATTTTTTAGTGGATAAGCTTTTGAAATTGTTTTTAATTCTTTTTTGATTTCTCTTACTATATCGTTAATTTTTATTCTTATACCTTCATATCTACTCTTGTTTTTGGCTTTCCATATATTATAGATAATTAATGGAGGTATATTCTTCCTAAGCCAGCTATGTGCAGAATTATTGTAAGGCTTTAATTCCCAGCATTGTAGTCTATTTTTGAGGGATTGCCTTCTATATTTGATTTCCATTTCAATACCTAGATTTTTCCATATCCTTATTGCTATGTCTCCTTGGGAGAATAAATGTTGTAATGTTTCTATGTTTTCTTTATAGCATTCATATTTAGATGCTAATTTTATGCCTTTTCTTTGAATAATATTGTCTACTAAAATTATGTTATACAAAACTTTCCATAGGAATACAAAACTTTTCTTTGAATAAATGAGCACAATTATGTTGTTTGTTTCCATATCTGTGAGCTATTTTTAATTTTTTTGTCCTTATTAGTATCATTGTTTATAAAATATTTTGCTCTCATATATTTGGCCCATAAACTTTTATTTTCTTTCACACCACATCATCTCTTGCAAGCCCTACCTCTACTATTTTTATAAAGCTAGAAAAGCCTAGGTCGGCTTCTTCTTTTGGGTAACAAAGAAACTCCCATTTAACCCAATGCAATTTGTGTTTTTTATCTTTTTTCCTCAAAAAAAAATTAGCAAATTCTATTTCCATTTTTTAATTATGTTTTTAGGTGGCATCATTATCATAGGGATATGAATTACCATGCTTTGAAGAACATGATTAATTAGTGTGATTTTTCCACTCATATTTAGCATATCTAGTTTCATCTAGTGATTTTCTATCTAATCTTAACTAACATGAAATCAAAATGTTTTATAAGTGTTCGTCCCTCATATAAAGGGCAACCAAGATATGTGATTGCTCCTGTTACTTGGGAAAAAATCTATAGCATTTTTCAGTCTGAAAGCTAGATTGAAAAAGGCATTTTTATAAATCATGAATTGACATTTATTTCTATTTAGTATTAGACCCATTTCTTCTTCTATGTTTTGGAAAAGTTTCATTAGATTAGATATAGATTTTTTATATCTATTAGTAAAAATAATTATATCATCTGCATATGCTAGACAATCTACATGCGATGAATCTTTAAAATGTTTAAATGAGTGGATAACTACTTTTCTAGTTTTATGTTTTAAATTAACAAAAATAATTCCAGATAAATATTAAAAAAAGGAGACAAAGGATCTCCTTGTCTTAGTCCCCGAGTGGGTTTAAAGTATTCTCCTTTTTCCCCATTAATGATAATTTTAAACCAATTACTTGAAATACATCTAAAAATTAATTCGATCCAACCTTCTGCAAATCCCATTTTTCTCATTATATAACATAATAATTTCCAGTCTACTCTATCGAAAGCTTTCGACAAATCTAATTTAATAACTACATTATGTTCCCTAGTTTTAGTGGAGATTTCTCTCATTATCTCTTTTGCTAAGAAAATATTATCCGTGATAAGCCTATCCTTTATGAATCCTATCTACTCAATAGAAATAATCTCTGGGAGAATAAGGCTTAGTCTATTTTGCATCAGTTTGGCTAGGATTTTATATGTGGAGTTACATAGGCTAATTGGGCGAAAATCTTCACCCTTTTGAGGGTTTTCTAATTTTGGAATTAAACTATATGAGTTAGAGCCCATTTTTTATTTAATTCAACCCCACACAAAAAATCATTATATTTTTTGAATAAGGTCTATTTTTACTATGTCCCAGCATGCTTGAAAAAACACATTATTCCAACCATCAGGACTTGCAGCACTATTTTTATCTTTACTAAATAGAGTATTTATAATTACTATTTCATCTGGAAATTCCATTAAGTTTTTATTAACTTTTTCTTTAACATATTTATTTATGTTTTGTAAGAGATTAAACCTTGTCCGTTCATTGTTTTTGCATAATAATGCTTTTAGCGTTCCTTCTAAGGTTTCTTTTATGTCTTTCTTATTTTCTACACATAATCCTTCATTTTTCTTAATTCCTATTATCTTTTGTTTTTGATTTATTATTTTAGTGATTTGATGAAAAAATTTTGTATTTAAATCCCCCTCTTTTGACCATTTAATTTTTGAACTTTCTTTCTAGAAAACTTCCTCCATGTGTAATTTTAATTTGAGGTCAACTTGTGCTTTATGAAGGGCCTTAACACTGTTTGTGTTATTAATTTTTTCGTGTTCATATTCTAGTTCATCTATATTTTGTTCCATTCCTAAAATAGTTTTTTTTTATATTTCCAAATTTGTTTTTGTTCCAATCTAATAAGCATGTTCTTAATCTAAATAGTATACCTGAAAAGGTCTGAGCAAAATTACCTACAATTGACAACTTCCAAAAATTATTAACCATGTCCAAGAAGTTCTCATGGAAGCACCATATATTTTGAAAATTAAATGAAGTTGTACTCACTTCTTTTTTTAGGGAGTAATAAGCTATGGGTTATGATCTAATTAGATCCTGATTAAGTGTTTTATGCCTATATTTCCAAAAGTGTCCAGCAATCTTGAATTAAATAGAATCCTGACTAGTCTTGACTAGATGTCATCTTTCTTTTTACGGTTGTTTTTCCATGTATATTTTGATCCTAGAAAATCTGCCTCTATTAGAGTAGTTTTATTTATCACCTTATTAAATTGGTCACTCGCTTTTGTGCTTATTGGACTACCTCATTTTTTCTCCAATGAGTTTCTTATGGTGTTAAAGTCTCCTCCAATTATCCATGGTAAATTCTTATTAGCTATATCCTTCATGATATACCATAAATCTTTTCTTTTATTTGTAGAATTATTAGCATAAACTATAGAAATAATGCTTTTTGTGTTTTTTTCCTAAACTGAGGTTAATAATTTGTTCATCTTCTTCTAATTTGGTTATATTCAAGTTATTCCACATTACCCAAATTCTACTATTTTATTGGAGGTGGCATTTTTATATCTTAACTTATTTTTGAATCTTTCTAATAGGTCTATTCCCACCATAGGCTCATCTATCATTTGTAATAAAATTTTATGTATTTTAACCATTTTAAGTAATCTATTTAGTGAAGAGGGGGTAGCTATACCCAGAATGTTCCAGAATAAATATTTATGCATTATTAAAAGATTTTGACCATGCTCTCATTTTATTTTTTAGTTCATTAGTTTTTGTTAAATGTTTATGTGTATTTCTTATTTTCTTTATGTGAGTGGGATGCGTTTTAACTAAATTCCCAATTTTATCAAATTTTTCCATTTGAATGTTTATGATTTTTAAACTTTCTTATGCCTTGTCTCTATTTTCTATTTCCCATCTTTTTTTCTCAATATTTATATCATCTATAAAATTTACCTTGTAATTTTCTATTTTAGTTTACATAGTGTAACAACTTTTAATTGATTTAGAATCTGAATCAAATTCTGAACCAGCGAACCAACCTTATGTGTTTGGTTTCTATTTAATGTTTATTTTATGTTTTCTAGTTCGGATTACTAGCTCCTCTATTTTTCCCATAATGCTTTTTATTTTTCTGGTTCTATTTTATTTCCATCTTGAACAGAGAGATATTTGAAGGTTTTTGTTACATATATTGGGTATTTTATTATAGGTATAGAGTGTACATCATCTTCATTAGACACATCCTGTATAATCTCTTATTTTCTAACCAAAATGTTATGATTTTTATTCCTTGACTTTAGATTGCAATTCTTTGTTATATGGCCTATTTTTTTACATTGAGTGCAATAGCTAGGCAATGCATCATGAGTTATAGGTTGTAAAAACCTTTGAAATTCATTCTATCGAATCCATATCCTTTGCAGGATGAAGTATTAGGATATTAACCTCTATACATACTCGTGCAACACTTGGTCTAGAGAGGTTGGAAGCAGCACCATCCATCAATAAGGGTTTTCCAATAAGATTAAAGATGGAGTAGAGTGAGGATTTACCGAAAAAATGCATAGGCAATGAGAGTAGAAGAAACCATACCGTAGTAAGTGGATTTTCTTCATATGTATTAAAATTTTCTGACCATTTGAATGTCCTCATATGATAACCTCTGATATTCCAGTTATCCTTTAACCATAGTCAAAGAAAATCTTCATTTGTGAAGAGCTGCACCAGGACGTGCTTATTGTCTATCAAGCTTACTTTTATCAAACCATTGAGCTTGAGGGAGGAGAAGAATTTCTTTATAGCATCATTGGGAGGGCGGCCATAAGAAGATTTCCCAATAATAGAAAATTTGTGAGCTTCTGAGAGAGCCTCAATATCTTTGGGAGAAAAATATATTCTGGTATCTCCATTTTTTTCTGTTGGATGTTTATTCGGTGTCTCGGGTGTATAATGAATGTTATAAAAAGATTTCTTATGGGCAAGATAATCTATTTCATCCATTTTGAGCTTGAATTCACCCCTTTCTTAACCATTTGGAGATTTCTTTCTCTAGATTTCGATTTTTTCTCTCTATAATTGAGAGCTCTTCTTCCTCTTCTTATATATCTTATTGTTGTTAATCATTTTATTATGCTACTTATTTTTATTATTCTACTTATTTTTATTATTCTACTTATTTTTGTTATTCTTCTTATTCTAATTATTTTTCTAAATGTTCTTATTTTTCTTATTATTCTTATTCTAATTAATCTTTTTATTCTTCTTATTTTTCTTATTCTTCTTATTCTTCTAATTTTTCTATTTTTTCTAATTATTCTTATTCTTCTTATTTTTTTTTATTCTTATTTGTGTTAGTCTTGATATTATTATTATTATTATTATTATTATTATTATTATTATTCTTATTCTTATTCTTATTCTTATTATTTTTATTCTTCTTATTCTTCTTATTCTTCTTACTCTTTTTTATTTTCTTATTTTTCTTATTCTTTTTATTCTTTTTATTCTTTTTATTCTTCTTATTCTTCTTATTCTTCTTATTCTTCTTATTCTTCTTATTCTTCTTATTCTTCTTTTTGCAATTTTTTTCTGTTTTTTTATTCTTTTAATACATCACATTTTTCTTATTCTTCTTATTTTTCTTATTCCTATTTAAATCTTATTCTTTTAATTCTTCTAATTTTTATTATTCTTCTTTTTGTTTTTTCTTCTTATTCTTCTTATTTATATTTTCTTCTTATTCTTATTTTTATAATTATTCTTCATATTCTATTTTTTCTTATTATTCTTTTAATTCTTTTTATTATTCCTAATCATCTTATTCTTCTTATTTTTCTTATTCTTCTTAGTATACATATTCTTCTTATTCATGTTATTCTTGTTATTCTTTTTATTCTTCTTATTCTTCTTATTCTTCTTATTCTTATAATCCTTCTTATTCTTTTTATTCTTCTAATTTTGTTTATTCTTCTGATTTTTTTATTCTTCTTATTCTTATTATTTTTTATTGTTCTTATTCATTCTTATTCTTCTTTGTATTCTTATTCTTCTTATTCTTCTTTGTATTTTTATTATTCTTCTTCTTCTTCTTTTCTTTTTATTCTTCATTTCTTTTTTTTCTTCTTTTCTTTTTATTCTTAATTTTTTACTTATTCTTCTAATTCTTCTTATTTTTTTATTATTCTTATTCTTCTTATTTTTCTTATTCTTCTTATCCTTCTTATTCTTCTTAGTATTCTTATTCTTTTTATTCTTCTTATTCTTCTTATTCTTCTTTATCTTCTTAATCTTTTTATTGTTTATATTCTTACAATTCTTCTTATTATTCTTGCTCTACCTATTTTTTTAATTCTTCTTATTCTTTTTATTCTTTTATTATCCTTATTCTTCTTGTTATTCTTTTTCTTCTTATTCTTCTTAATCTTCATATTTTACTTATTCTTCTTATTTTTCTTATTCTTTTTAAACTGTGTTATTCTTCTTATTCTTCTTATTCTTCTTATACTTTTTATTCTTCTTGTTTTTGTGATTCTTCTTTTTCTTTTTATTCATCTTATTCTTTTTATTTTTTTTATTCTTCTTATTATTCGTATCTTATTCTTCTTATTCTTCGTATTCTTCTTATTCTTCTTATTCTTATTTTTTTCTTATTTTCTTATTCTTCTTATTTATCATTTTTTTTTTATATTTCTTATATTACTTATTCTTCTTATTCTTCTTATTTTACTTATTCTACTTATTCTTCTTATACTTCTTATTCTTCTTATTCTTCTTATTCTTTTATTCTTCTTATTCTTTTATTCTTCTTATTCTTTTATTCTTCTTATTCTTCCTATTCTTTTTACTCTTACTATTCTTCTTATTCTTCGTACTCTACTTATTTTTTTAATTCTACGTATTCTTTTCATTTTTTTTATTCTTCTTATTTTTTTTATTATTCTTATTCTTCATATTCTTGAATTATTCTAAATCTTCTACTTCTTCATAATCTTCTTATTTTACTTATTCTTCATATTCTTTTTTTTCTTCTTATTATTCTTATTTTTCTTATTTTTCTTATTTTTCTTATTCTTCGTATTCTTCTAATTCTTCATATTTTTATTATTCTTCTTTTTTTTGGAAAGTTTGTTTTATTAAAATAAAATCCATCTCTTTTGGCAGAGGAATACCATTTTTACAATCTAGGACTACCCTTATCCCCTTTTACACCCTTGAATTTAAATAAATGAAATAATGCACATTATGCTTGGAGTGAATCTTCTTATTCTATGTCTAAATGCACCACTCCACTTTGATTATATGCTTAAATTGCTTCACTTGAAGCATATCTTGCCCTGTTTATCTTTTATTTCTCTGCCCCTTATGCTTTTAAGCTTCCCTTTTTTCCCATCTACAGCCACTTATTTGCTGACATCTTGTCTTTTGTTAAAATTTTGGCAGCCTCTTTATTATTTTATTCAGATTCATCATATCCTTTCTTGCCTTTTGTTGTTTATTCCTTTGACCATTGCATCTCATGTACCTCAAACACATAAAGCCAAGAACATAGAACAACAGATATCAATATATATTTCTTCCTGACCAATAGCACAACCTTTCTTCACTGCCCCTTGTAGGCTGTATTAATACAGTAGTCACTTCAACTTTGGCAGCCTCTTTTATATTGCATCTAGAGCTACCCTTATCCACTTTTACACAATTGAAAATAAATAAACATGCACATTATGCTAGAAGTGAATCTTCTTGTGGTAGCTCTAAGTGACATCCTGTGTTTAGTAATATTTTGGTAGCCTTTTTGTTGTTTATTCAATTTCCTCCTATCCTCCTTTGACTTATGTATGCATTTGACCATTGTATCCCCTGCACCTCAAGCACACAAAGACAAGAACATAGAAACAATCGGTAATATATTGCTTCCTGTCCAATCACACTTCCTTTCTTCACTACCCCTTGCAGGTTGTTTGAATACAGCAGGCACTACTACTAGATTTTATTAGCCTCACTCTCTTTCTTATGTTGCAATGACCAATGCAGTTCCTACACTTCAAGCATACCAAACAAACAGAATATACATTGATTTTTGACCAACAGCTCAACCATGAGACCTTACACTGTTTAATACAGCAGGCCAACTGTACAATAAGAGCTTCACATAATTTTAATTTATTTAAAACCCGATTGTCTACTTAGGCTGTGACAGTTAGTCACTACCCATTTTTGCTTTCCTTGCATAGGTCATTTTCCATATACTTCCATCATAACCCATGCCTGTAATTCTGAAAAACAAAATAGAGCAATGTATATTTTTATATTTTTCCCATAGGATCGGGGAGATCAAGAATTTCTTTACTGTTTTTGAATTCTATTATATTTAAAAATGTTATTCTTTCTCTCTCTAACTTTAAATCTTAGAAGAAGGGGGTTGTGATCTGAGGAGGTGCTGCTTAAGTGTTTCACACTCACCCCTCCATAGTAGTCCATTCATTTGATGTTATAGAGATTATGGTTAAGTCTAGACCAGATCATTCCCCTATTTTTCTGGTTATTATACCATGTGAAGTTAGGACCCAAATACTCATCCTCCATGAGGTTTGTATTATTAATTACTACATTAAATTGGGCTATAGCTAATGGATCATGTGGCTTTCCTCCTTTTTTTCTAATATTTCTAACCACGTTAAAATCTCCTATTATGATCCATGGTGTATTTCTATCAGCTATCTCTTTCATTTTACCCCAGAGATCTTTCCTTTTTTCTTTCGAGTTGCTGGCATAAACCACTGATATAATTGGATCCGCATTTTTACTTAGCTTAATATCAATGATATGATCCTCCTCTGAAATAATTTCTATATCAATTTTATTTTTCCATAACAGCCATATCTTGCCATTATTATTAGAAAATGTATTTTCTAGCCCTAATTTCTTTTTATACATTTCTAGTGAATCCTTATTAACCATAGGTTCTGTTATTATCACAATTCTAATATTATGGATTTTTATTAGTTTTTAAATTTTATTTATCGACAGAGCATTTCCTACTCATCTTATGTTCCAATATAGACTATTATACATTATTAAGTCTAGCTTGCGCTTTGGTTATGCATCTTGTTTCATAGTACATGTTTAAATATTTTCTCTTATTTCTTGAAATTTTACTTATACTCGATTTAGGCTGCTCATTTTTACTTACTAAATTAAATTTTCTTATTTGAAAACTCATCAAATTTATTTTTTCTATTGCACTATCCTTGCTTTTCAGAAATCCCTCCCACTCTTTTTGAGCAATCATCTTTGAATCATCTTGTGTCAATGCTGAATCTAAACTTTGCATTTCTTTGTGCATAGCCGTGATGGGAAAACTTTTAGCATCAGTTCCTTCCTCTGATAGGAGGTTATCTTCCTCCCTATTGAAGTTTATTATTTCATTTACTAAATCTAGTTCCATTGCTGTTTTTGTTACCTCTCTCTTCCTCAAACCCTTCCTCCCTGCCCTCGCCATCGCATTAATCCCTATTGAGGTTATCTAACCATTTTTTTTATTTCTAATATTTTTCTTCTACCCTCCTTTTTATCCCCATCTTCCTCCCCTTCCTCCAACTCTTCAATTACGTCTTTACTTCCTTCCTCTCCTCCCCTACTGCCTAAACCCTTTTTCTGCCCTACTCTAACTCACCTCTTCTGCCCTATCTAGCCTATCCCCCTGCCTCTTTTTTACCCATATTTTCTTCCTCTTCCTCAATTCTGGTTTGCCTAACCTCTTCCCTTCCTTTACAATGCATTCTGAAACTGAATGGCCCAATTTTTTACAGTTTAAACAATATTTAGGTAAATTTTCTGCAATTATATCTTGCCAATACCCACTTGAATCCCCATTATCCACCCACACTCTATTCGTAATAGAAGCAGAAACATCCACCTTCACACACACCTTTGCCATGCTCGGCCTTGTCATATCGATCGTAGCTCCATCTATTAGCCAAGGCTTACCCACACACCGTAAAATATAATATAAGGAATGTTTATAGAATAGGTGAAATAGGAAATGAGGGAGAAAAAACCAAACCAGGGCTTGCACGAATTCCTCTTTTAGGATGAATTCGGGAGTCCATTTGAACAACCTCATTTGATAAAACGAGATGCTCCACGACCCACGTAGCCATAACCAGAGTAAGTCTTCTTCCTCATTGAGTTGAATTATTATATGTTTTGCATCATACCACACAATTCTTACCGAGTCCTAAAGCTTCAAAGCTTCGAAGAATGCATATATATTTTTAAATTCGTGGCTCCCATGAGAAAATTTGCCCAGAAGAGTAAGCTTAAATGGGGCCATAAGATTCTCGATATCCACCATCAATAAACAGACTGCTGGTGCTTCCTCCTTCACACAAAAGACTAGGCTTAATGTATCGGGTTGAGTAATAAGCGAGGCAAATGATTTTATGTTAAATATGTTAGAGAGATTTTATAACTCAAGCTTGAGAGCTTCAACAATGGAGTTTCTCTCTTTACAAAACCCATGTTCGCTCTCTAGAATTGAGGGAAAAGCAAATTGAAACCCCCCTTCTTTTTCATTTCTTGTTTTTATTTATCTTATTAGTATTATTATTCTTATTATTCTTCTTATTCTTTTTATTCTTCTTATTCTTCTTATTTTTCTTATTCTACTTATTCTTTAATTTTTTTCTTTGTTTCTTTTAATTATTCTTATACTTCTTATTCTTCATTTTTTTCATATTCTTATTATTTTTCATGACACCTCTTCCTTTATACTTTCTTTCTTATTATTTTTCTTATTATTTATTTCTTATTATTCTACTTATTATTTCTTTCTTATTATTTGTTTCCTTTATACATATTCTTCATTTCTTTCTTATTATTTTTTCTGCCATATTCTTATTATTCTTCATATTCTGAAGAAGAGGTATCCTGAAGAAAGAAAGAAAGAAACAAATTCCTGCCATAATACACATGTTCGAACAACCCTCTTTTTGAAAAGCTGCTGCCTTCTCTTGTCTCTTCTACTCTACTCCCTTAAACCCTATAAACACCTCTCTGCATAACTTAAAATACCATATCATATACATTTACTAAAATCATACCCATAACCCTTTTCCCAACCCTTAATACATCTAATCATATGCAAAATTTTATTCGTGTTTCTGCCTCCACTCCATTCCATGCACATAAAACTCCAAAAACAGAATTCACATTAGTAATATAGCCTTACCATATTAATTTCCACAACATTAATTCATAAAACAAAATTCACAACAGTTCTGGTGCAGCCGAGTCCTTCCCCTCAAATGTGCCCTTTAGCTGCAATCCTTGAAACACTAAGAAAAAGCAACCAAAACTACAAAAGAAAACCTCTACAATCTATATCAGTCCACCATACCCAAAAGTTCCACTTACCCTTATCTCTGTGTATAACCCCCTATACACAACGAGTGGCCTATAAGCTCCTCCTATTCCTACGCTCATAAACTCACTTATTATCACCTATTCCGAGCAGGGCCTCCACTTATTCTCCTTTCCTCCCTTTTTCAACTCATAGGTAAGGGGTTCCTAGCCTATCCAATATAGCTAATCCTTTTAGTATATATGGCATATTATTTCTCTCGAACTCGTTTACCCCTTTAAGTAATCCTAACCTAGCTAGAGTATCAGCGAGAGAATTTGCCTTCTTGTATATGTGTGATATGCTTGTATTTAGTTCTTCCATTATGTTTATTATAATTTCAATCTCCTCTTCATACCTCCATAACACCATTCTTCTTGTGGATGGATCCACTAGTAAGGTGAAATCTACTTGAATTTGCAAGCTTTTTAATTCTCTCCTTACAAATTAGTAGCCCTCTTTTTAGTACACAGATTTCTGAGTGCAGGGCTGATGAGGCATTGCAAGCCATAATGAAAGCTTTTAGAGTTATGCCATGCAAGTCCCTTTAACTCCTCCCTCTCTTGCAGTCCCCATGTCCCTATTAAAACTTTCGTACGTTTTTAGAGCATACTTTCCTACTGAAGCCTTATTCCATCTTATAATCTTTATGCCTTGTAATTTCTTACTATATAGAGAAAGTCCCCATATGTTTTTAATGTCTCATTCTGCTTGTAGATTTTTAACTCTAACGGTCTTTGTGGCTGAGATATTCCCAATTTCTCAATTGATATCTTTTAAAATATCTACCACATTCATCTGTATTCCATCGAATCTGCTCCTATTTCTGGCTTTCCATAAACACCAGATGGTAACATGTGGTAGATTTTGGATTGAGCTTGTGTTTTGAAGTATGCTTTTCCCCATATTTTTACTCTATCCACTAAACCAACCTATTTGACACTAATCTACATGGATTTATCTAACTCCTTTCATACTACTACTATAGTTTTCCCTATCGAAAATAAATGATCTATAGTTTCAACTACTGCCAGACAGCATTCGCATCGAGATACTAAGCATATTCCTTTCTTTTGTTCATTGAAATCAACTAGTATAGCATTAAAGAGTACTTTCCATGTAAGCGAGTTCATTTTTTGTGGGTTGTCACTTTTCCACACCCATTTAAAAATAGATTGTGGAGATTTTTTTTTATTAGTTCTTTCACCAAATATATTGTGAAGATTCTTTGTGGTGTGAGTGTCCAATTTCAACCACTCTTTTGCAAGATCGTGCATGACTCCACTACTTCTTTCTGGTTCACCAGAAATTTAGAGTTCCTTGATGCATTTCTATTATCTATAAAATTATCTCATCCATATTTAGTTCTCAAATTTTGCCCATAAGCTTTCTTTTTCTTTTAACCTCCACCAACCTTTACAATCCCATGCCTTAATCATATCCATCAAACTTATTATGCCTAAGCATGCTTCCTCTTTTGAGTGACATATATCATCCCAGCTCTTCCAGTGAAACTTTCATCTACCTTCTTTCTTGCCCTATTGAAAATTACCCATTTCTATTTGTAATTTTTTTATAAATTTTTTTGGGGGGGTGAATGACAGACAGAGTGTGTACCAAGGTGCTTTGAACCACGTGAAAGATTAGAGTTATCCTTCATCCAAAACTTAGTAAGGCCTCATTCCATCCTGTCATTTTTTTTCTCATTTTATCTAGAAGGAAGCGTAGATATTCTTTTCTTAATCTACCTTCATATATGGGGCAGCTCAAGTATATTAAAGTTCCCTTGTTTTGCATGAAACTAGTGATATTTTTAACTTTTTGAGCCACTTTAACCGGTGTTTTCAAGGCTAGCATGAACTGACACTTTTATTTATTAATAGTTTGCCTAGTTTTCATCTCAAATGTTTGCATCAAATCCATCAATTTAACTATCAAGCTACTACATGCATTTGTAAAAATTATCAAATCATTCACATAGGCTAAATAGCCTATTCTCGGGGCATTTCTAGTATGTTTGAATAGTATTATTTTGTCTTCTGACATTCTCCTATTAAGATTTCGAATCAATAATTCTAGATATATATCGAATAATAGTGGAGACAAAGGGTCACCTTGTCTTAAGCATCTTCTTGGCTTAAACTCCTCCCTTTTTTTACCATTCACAATAAATTTTACCCTCGCACTGGAGATACATCTATATATTAAATCAATGCATAATTCCGAGAATCCTAGCCTTTTCAAGGCAAAGTAGAGTGTATCCCACTCCACCATGTCAAAAGCTTTAGACATATCTAGTTTGACCACTAGGGTATATCCTCTAGTTTTAACTACTATTTCTCTCATCATTTCGGAAGCTAGATTAATTTTTTCTACCATTAAACTATTTTTAACAAATGCCAATAATTATTGAGATATTATCTGTGGTAATATGCTGGTTAATCTACTTTGATGAATTTTTGCCAGAATCTTATAAACTGTATTACATAAGCTAATTGCTCTAAAGTCTTCACATTTCTATGGAGACTCCTTTTTTGGGATTAGCACAAAAAAAAAGAGTTTGCCCAGTATTTTGGTATATCTGAACCTACAAAAATGCTAGAGAATGCAAGTACCATATCATTTTAATGATATGCCAGCATGTCTAGAAAAAAGAATTATTCCAGCCATCCGACCCATCTTTATCTAAACTAAATATAGCATTTCTAATTTCTTCTTCCTTCGAAATGTTCACCATCCTTTGATTCTCATCATTGGTGATAATAATGTTAATTTCCTTCATTAATGTATCTTCTTCATGCTGAAAATGCTCACATAGATGGCTCTTAAAAAAAGCTTCGAAGAGAGTGCTATTTATCCTTCGCATTCCATCATTGTTCCCTTGCCATTCATTATACCTTTAATCTTGTTTTTTTGAGCTTTGATTATACTCATGTTATAGAAAAATTTTGTGTTTTTATATCCTTTCGTGAGCCATTTTATTTTTGCTCGTTGTTTCCAAAAGACTTCCTCCATGTGCAAACTCAGTCTCATGTGTCCTTTGGCTTTACTCAACTTTTTTTTGCTCTCTTCATTTTGATTGATTTCATATTCTAGTTCTAGTTTTTATACCTCTTCTTCCTCCTTGATTTTTTTATTCAAATGCCCAAAATCTTTTTTATTCCATGTAAGCAAGCTATTCTTTAACCTGTGCAGCTTAGCTTTTAGAATCTAGATTGGTCTTTCTGAGACTAGCTCCTTCCACTAATCCCTCACTACTTTATCAAAATTTATATGATGCACCCACTACTAGTAATCCTTTGATTTTTGTGCAAGGTTTGGAGTAGTGGGCTATGGTTTGAATAGGGTCTATTCAAGTATCTCAGCTTTATGGTCCCATGTGAGAGAAGCCACTTAGCATTATACATCACCCTATCAAGCCTTGCCCAGATTACTCCACTCTTTTGCCAGTTAATACACCAGGTATAACTCGATCTTATATAATCTACTTCTAGTAGATAAGTCATGGCTAGAATATCATTGAATTGAGTCATGGCCAGCGAATCTGGGGGTCTGCCTCCTTTCTTTTCTCGTGCACTTCTAATCACATCAAAATCTTTTCTAAAGATCCATTTAGTATCTTATAATACTATGTCTTCCATTTCCTTCCATAATTCTATTCTATCTTTCTTTTCATTTTTGGCATAAACTACCGATATTATCTCTTCCACTTTTGTATTTGCTTTTAAGTGAACTACATTTTCCGTGTCCTTTAAAATTTCAATGTCAGGTTTATTATTCCACATAATCCAGAGTTTACTATTTAAATTCACAATCTCATTATTAAATCCTAAGATTTTACTATATTTACTAATCTTGTCCTTTTCTAACATAGGTTCCACAATTATGACTAAGGTGATTTTATGAATTTTTATTAATTTTATCAACCTGTTCACCGAGTGGTTGTTTGCCACTCTCCCTATTTTCCAGTATAAGAAACTATCCATTATACCCAAATTTTTCTTGATCTCTTGTTGTACAATTAGACTCATATGTCTTATTTAAGTATTTCTTCCTATTTATTGGCGGCTTCGATTCACTAGGAGTAAATTGTGAAAACTCATTTTATATTGGGAGCTACCCTAGTTGTATTGTCATTCATTTTAAAGCTTCAATAGACACATTTCTTGTGAGTTTAGCCCAATCCTTTTCGTATAACATTAAATCATCCTTTAATTTATTTGAGTCCCCTCATATGATTCATCCTTATCAGGAAAAGGACAGCTGAATATATCTGAGTCTTCTTTGGAAAATCCAGATGATCTTCGTTAAGCCAGCTATATTCTTCTTGATGCTCATTTAAACCCCTCATAGACTTATTTCTCCTATCCCTCTTCTTTCTACCTTTCACCTCAATCCATTCCCCCTTATTTTCTTCTACTGCCCATTCCTCTTCAATCAGTAAACTATTCTTTTCCTCATGTATTTTTTTACTGAATACCCCTACCTCTACATCCTCCTCCCTTCTCACCACTACCTCTTACTCTAGTCCCACCTCTAGACTCTCCCCTTCCTCTACCCTTGTCCCTCTTAGACTATGCCTGGGGGCCCTTTTGTTATCCCTCCTAACCCATTTATTTTCGCACTCCCTCCCTCAATCTTTCTTTCAATTCTTTCATCTCTACTCATATTGTCCTATTATGCAATCCGCTATGTCATGCCCAATCCTTCTGCAAATAGAGCAGTACGGTGGCAAGTTCTCGAGCAGGATGGGTTGCAAAAACCCATCGTTGTGCCCTACATCATCATTACCTATCCATATCTTTGATGGCTGCTGTGTGAGTAAATTAAATTCAATACATACCGAACATTATTTTGTTGAGTCATGGTTGCAATCACCTCATCCTGTAACATAGGTTTTCCCAAGCATGAGGCAATAGCATGTAGAGGGTGATTGTTATAGAGAAATAATTGGAAGATTCGAGAAATAGAACCAAACTAGGGCTATCAGGGAATCTTCGAGTGGAATAAAATTTTTCATCTATTTTAATATGTGCATAGGATATCCATTAACATACCTTTGCCCCCTTAGCCAAATTCTATGATAATCTTATTTTTCTTATTCTTTTTATACTTCTTATTTTTATTATTCTTCTTATTCATCTAATTCTTCTTTTCTTCTTATTTTTCTTGTTCTTCTTATTCTTGTTGTTTTTGTTATTCTTCTTATTTTTAATATCATTCTTATTCTTTTTTATCTTCTTATTCGGATTATTCCTATTATTCTACTTATTCTTCTTATTTTTATTATTATTCTACTAATTATTTTTATTTTTCTTATTCTTCTTATTTTTCTTATTTTTCTTATTTTTAATATCATTCTTATTCTTTTTTATCTTCTTATTCGGATTATTCCTATTATTCTACTTATTCTTCTTATTTTTATTATTATTCTACTAATTATTTTTATTTTTCTTATTCTTCTTATTTTTCTTATTTTTCTTATTCTTCTTATTCATCTTATTTTTATTATTCTTCTTTTTCTTCTTATTTTTTATTCTTCTTTTTTGTATTCTATTATTCTTTTTATTGTTCTTATTCTTCTTATTCTTCTTATTCTTATTATTCTTCTTATTCTTCTTATTATTCTTATTATTTTTATTCATATTATTTTTTTATTCTTCTTATTCTTTTTATAATTTTTTTTATTCTTGTTATTCTTCTAATTATTCTTCTTCTTCTTAATCTTCTAATTATTTTTATTCTTCTTAATCTTCTTATTATTGTTATTCTTCTTATTCTTTTTATTCTTCTTATTCTTTTATTCTTGTTATTCTTCTTATTCTTATTAATTTTTTTTATTCTTCTTATACATTTTAATCTTCTTAATCTTCTTATTCTTATTAATTTTTTTTATTCTTCTTATACATTTTAATCTTCTTAATCTTCTTATTCTTATTAATTTTTTTTATTCTTCTTATACATTTTAATCTTCTTATACTTTATATTCTTTTTATTCTGTTTATTCTTCTTCTTCTCCTTATTCTTATTATGTTTGTATTCTAGTTATTCTTCTTATTTCCTTTTTCTTATTATTCAACATATTCTTATTATTCTAATTATTCTTCTTATTCTTCTTATTCTTATTATTCTTAATATTCTTCTTATTATACATTTTCTTCTTATTCTTCTTATTTTTCTTATTATTCTTATTCTTGTTATTATTATTATTATTATTATTCTTCTTCTAATTTTTAAATTTGTTCTATTTCTTCATATTCTTTTTATTTTTCTTTTTCTTCTTATTTGTGTCAGTCTAGATAATCTTCTTATTAGATTTATTCTTCTTAATCTTATTCTTCTTCTTATTATTCTTATTATTTTTATTCTTCATATTATTTTTATTCTTATTATTCTACTTTTATTTTTTTTTCTTATTCTACTAATACTTCATATTTTTGTTATTCTTCCTATTTTTCTTATTCTTAAGTTATTCTTATTATTTTAATTCATCATATTGTTATTATTCTTCTTATTCTTATTTTCTTCATTTTCTTCATATTCTTATTTTCTTCTTATTCTTATTATTATACTTATTCTTCTTATTTTATTTTTTCTTGTTATTCTTCAAATTCTTTTTATTAATCTTATTCTTCTTATTCTTCTTATATTTCTTATTCTTCTTAGTGTACATATTTTTCTTAACCATGATATTCTTGTTATTCTTTTTATTATTTATATTCTTCTTATTTTTCTTATTCTTATTATTCTGCTTATTTTTTTTATTATTCTAATTATTTTTATTTTTCTGATTTTTCTTATCCTTCAGTATTCTTCTTATTCTTATTATTCTTCTTATTATTCTTATTCATTCTTTTTCTTTTTTGTATTCTTATTATTCTTATTCTTCATATTCTTTTTTATCTTTTTATTCATCTTACACTTCATTTTTTTATTCTTATTTTTATTATTAATAATTATATTCTTTTTGTTCTTCTTATATTTATTATTCTTTTAATTCTTCCAATTCATATCATTCTTACAATTGTTCTAATTCATTTTATACTTTTTATACTTCTTATTTTTTTTATTCTAATTTTCTTCTTAATTTTTTAATTCTTCTTTTACTTCTTATTTTTCTAATTCTTATTATTCTTCTTTTATTTTCATTCTTTATATTCTTCTTATTCTTCTTATTCTTATAATTCTACTTATTCTTCTTTTTTTTATTATTCTTAATTTTCTTATTATTTTTATTCTGATTATTCTTCTTATTCTTCTTATTCTTCTTATTCTTCTTATTCTTCTTATTATTCTTATTATTTTTATTCTTCTTATTCTACTTTTCTTCTTATTTTTGTTATTCTTCTAATACTTCGTATTTTTCTTTTTCAGCCTTTTTTTTTATTTTTAATTTATTCTTATTCTTTTAATTCTTCTGATTCTTATTATTCTTCTTATTCTTATTTTCTTCATATTCTTATATTCTTATTTTCTTCTTATTTTGAATATTATATTTATTCTTCTTATTTTATTTTTTCTTGTTATTCTTCGAATTCTTTTTATTATTCTTATTCTTCTTATGATTCTTATTTTTCTTATTCTTCTTAGTATGAATATTCTTCTTAGTATAAATATTCTTTTTAACCATGATATTCTTATTATTCTTTTTATTATTTATATTTTTTTTAATCTTCTTATTCTTCTTATTCTTATTATTCTGCTTATTATTTTTATTCTTCTAATTATTTTTATTCTTCATATTCTCCTTATTCTTATTATTCTTCTTATTTTTCTTATTAATTCTTAGTATTCTTTGTATTCTTATTATTCTTATTCTTCATATTTTTTTTATCTTTTTATTCATCTTACACTTCATTTATTTTATTCTTATTTTTCTTCATATTATTAATATTCTTTTTGTTCTTCTTATATTTATTATTCTTTTAATTCTTCTAATTCATATCATTCTTACAATTGTTGTAATTATTTTTATACTTCTTATTCTTCTTATTCTTCATATTCTTCTTATTCCTATTATTCTTCTTATTCTTCTTTTCTTATTTTTCTTTTTATTCTACTTTTATTCTTATTTTTCTTATTTTTCTTTTACTTCTTATTGTTCTTATTCTTATTATTCTTCTTTTCTTCATATTCTTCATATTCTTCATATTCTTCTTATTCTTCTTATTCTTCTTATTCTTCTTATTCTTCTTATTCTTCTTATTCTTATAATTCTCCTTATTCTTCTTGTTTTTTTTCTTCTTATTCTTCTTATTATTCTTATTATTTTTATTCTGATTATTCTACTTATTCTTATTATTCTTTTTTTATTTATATTCTACTTGTTTTTTTATTCTTCTTATTCATGTTATTCGCATTATTCTTTTTATTCATATTATTCTTCTTATTCTTCTCATTCTTATTATTTTTAATAATATTATATTTCATTAAATTCTTCTAATTCTTCTTAATATTTTTATTATTCTTTTTCTTATTATTCTTATTATTCTTCTTATTCTTCTTATTCTTCTTATTCTTCTAATTATTCTAATTCTTCTGATTCTTGTTATTCTTCTTATTCTTCTTTATATATATATATATATATATATATATTATTCTTATTTTTTTATTCTTCTTATCAATACTATTCTCATTATTCTTATTATTCGTATTATTCTTCTTATTCTTATTTTTTTTTAATATTCAACTTCTTTAAAATCTTCTAATTCTTCTTATTCTTCTTAATATTTTTATTATTCTTATTCTTCTTATTCTTCTTATTCTTCTTATTCTTATTATTCTTATTATTCTTATTATTCTTATTATTATTATTATTATTCTTCTTCTTCTTATTCTTCTAATTCTTCTCATTCTTATTATTCTTCTTATTTGTATTAGTCTTCTTATTCTTCATATTCTTTGTATTCTTCTTAATCTTCTTATTTTTCATATTCTTCTTATTCATCTAATTCTTATTATTCTATTTCCAAAAGATTTGAATTAGCGATAGCCTCATTAAAATATGCAATGGCTTCTGGATTTGGCCGTCTTCCTCCTAATTTCTCCCTCGGGTATCTAATTACAATAAAATCTTCTGCGATGATCCAGGGGAGATCTTTTTGGGCTATCTCATCCATTTCCTTCCATAGAGACTTTCCTTTTTCTTTGGTATTTTTTGCATATACAGTAGTAAAGAAAGTCTCTGAATTTTCTACTTTAAAGTGTATAAGATTGTTCGATAGATTTCAAAACTGAAATATCTATGCTTCCATACTACATGACCCAAAATTTTCCATTGATATTAGCCGTAGCATTGTCGAAACCAATTATTTTTTTATAGTTTTCTAATTTACGGGAATCTACCATCGGTTTAGATAATGACTTTCTTTACTATATGAATTTTTATTAATTTCTTAATCCTATTTAGAGAGGGCTTATTTGCCACACCTCTAATATTCCAATAGATACAGCTATCCATTAATAGTTGATCTAGCTTATGCTCTCGTTATGCATTTTGAATCATACTTCATATTTAAGTATTTTTTTCCTATTTCTCATAGATTTTATAGAGCTCGATCCACTTACCTAAGAACTATTAAAACAAATTCTGCCTAATTGAAGGGGCCATGATCTTTGCTTCTTCCATTTCTTCCTCCCTTGTATACAAGTTCCATTTCATTATCGCCATCCTTGCATCCTCGTTCAGCTTCAACATGTGCTTACTATCTTCAATATTTGCTAGAGGGAGATAATCACACCTCTTAGATTCAAGTTCTATTTCAGAAATATCCAAAACATCCTCGTCCATCCAACTATAATCTATTTCGCTGTCCATTGTCGAAGGATTCTGCTTGCTTCTTCTAGCCCCCTTCCTTCTCCGGAACTATTTTTTTCTAGGTTTATTTTTTTCTCCCTCCGAAACAACCGACCTTTCACTTATCCTATTCTAGTTTTCATCCTCTCCACTCCTCTCTTCTCTAGAAAATTTTTCCTCCTTTACCATTTCCTTAGCTCTTTCTTCCTGTATATCATTATTAATTATACTGCTTGAGATTTCCTTTCGATTCTCCAATTGGTTTTGCTTCCTTACCCACATCTCAGCCTTTCCCATTCCTTTCCCCTTCACCTCCCCCAAGCTATCCCTGCCCACCCTACATTCCTCTTAAATGTGCCCAAGCCTCCTACAATTTTTACTGAAACTTGGGGCTTGCTCAGGAACAATGTATTGGAAAAAACCAGCCCCTTCCTCAGTACCAATCCATACTTTTAGTGGGTGCTGGACTTCGAGGTTAGTTTCGATACAAATCCTTGCACCATGAAGTCATGTAATCGAAGTAGTAGCCTCATCCATAAGCATAGGCTTCCCGACACACGTCGCAATATAGTAGAGTGAAGATTTATTAAAAAACGGCAATGAAAGGTTAGGAAAAGAATGCCATACCAGAGCTATCAGAGCTTCCTCCATGGGAAAGAAATTCGTAGTCCATTTTAGCAGACGGATAGGATAGCCAGAGATGAACCATTGCCCTCTCAGCCACATTCTATTGTAATCCTCTTCCTCCATGTATTGAAGGAAAATGTGTTTCGCGTCATAATCTCATGTTTTTACTCTACCTTTGATCTTGAGAGTATTGAGGAAACCTCGAATATCATCAAATCATGGCCTGCCGTGAGAGAACTTGCCCACAAGAGTAATCTTGAAAGGCTCCTCCAATCTCTCGAATTCTGCCTTGGTAAATATCACTGCCTAGAATTCGTTTTTCCTCCCGAGCTTAGGTAAATTAGGCACGGGTTCTTCGAGGACCGAAGTAAATGACTTCTTCTTGGACAAGAAGCCATTATCCTCCATTATGAGATTGAAAGCAAGCTTGAAAATGCATGAAAATGGGATTTCTCTCTCTAGAAAAAATTCACTTTCTCTCTCTATAATTGAGAGAGATTAGATACTTTATTATTCTTCTTGAAAAAGCTTAAATTTGAACTTTCTCTCTAGAAAAGTCACGTTCTCTCTCTAGAAAAATAACTTTCTCTCTCTAGAAAATGGACTTTCTCTCTCATGATTGAAATCAAGCTTGAAAAAGCCGTTATCCTCCATTATTATTCTTATTCTTCTTATTCTTATTATTCTTCTTGTTCTTTTTATTATTCTTTAGTTTTTATTCTTTTTATTCTTCTTATTCATCCTATTTTTCTAATTCTTATTATACTTTTTATTCTTCTTATTCTATTTATTATTCTTATTATTCATATACTTCTTATTCTTTTTTTTCTTCATATTCTTCTTTTCTTTTTATTCTTTTTATACTTCTTATTCTTGATATTATTTTAATTATTATTATTATTATTATTTTATTTATTCATCTTATTCTTCTTATTCTTCTTATTCTTGTTTTTCTTCTTTTTCTTATTTTTCTTCTTATTTTTCTTATTCGTCTTATTCTTCTTATTCTTTTTATTCATTTTTTTCTTCTTATTCTATTTATACTTCTTATTATTTTTATTCTTCTTATTTATGTTATTCTTCTTATTCTTCATATACTTTTTTATTCTTTTTATTCTTCTTATTCTTTTTATTCTTCCTATTCTTCAAATTCTTTTTTTTCTTCATATTGTTATTATTATTCTTATTTTTCTTAATCTTTTTAATCTTCATTTTCTTCTTATTCTATTTATTCTTCTTATTCTTATTATTATTATTTTTCTTTTTATTCTACTTATTTTTATTATTCTTTTTATAATTCTTATTCTTCTTATTCTTTTTATTCTTCATAATCTACTTATTCTTATCATATTTCTTATTTTTCTTAGTCTTCTAATTCTTCTTATTATTCTAAATCTTCTACTTCTTATTATTCTTTATTCTTATACTCTTTATTCTTCTTTATTAATTTTTTATTCTGTTTATTCTTCTTAATCTTTTTCTTCTTCTTATTCTTTTTAATCTTTTTTATTTTTTTTATTCTTCTTATTCTTTTTATTCTTCTTATTCTTTTTATTCTTCTTATTCTTTTTATTCTTCTTATTCTTTTTATTCTTCTAATTCTTCTTATTCTTATTCTTCTTAATCTTCTTATTCTACTTATTTTTTTATTTTACTTATTCTTATTTTTCTTCTTATTATTCTAATTCTTCATTTTCTTCTTATTCTACTTTTTATTCTTATTTTTCTTTTTCTTCTTATTTATCATTTTTTATTATTGTTTTTATTCTTCTTATTCTTCTTATTATTCTAATTCTTATTATTCTTCTAATTCTTATTATAATTTTTATTCTTCTTATTCTTCTCTATCTTCTTAATTTTCTTATTCTTCTTAATTTTTTTTATTCTTCTTATTCTTCTTATTCTACTAATTCTTCTTATTCTTTTTATTATTCTTATTATTCTTATTATTCTCATTATTCTTTTTATTCTTATTCTTTTTATTATTTTTATTCTTCTTATTCTTCCTATTCTTCTAATTCTTATTATTCTTATTATGTTTTTATTCTTCTTATTCTATTTATTATTTTTATTATTCTTATACTTCTTTTTCTTCTTTTTCTTATTATTCTTCTTTTCTTTTTATTCTTCTTATTAATGTTATTATTTTAATTATTATTATTATTATTCTACTTATTCGTCTTATTCTTCTTTTTCTTCTTATTTTTTTTATTCTTTTTATACTTCTTATTATTCTTATTCTTCTTATTTATGTTATTTTTCTTTTTCTTCATATTTTTTTATTATTTTTATTCTTCTTATTCTTTTTATTCTTCCTATTCTTCAAATTCTTCTTTTTCTTCTTATTGTTATTATTATTCTTAATTTTCTTAATCTTTTTAATCTTCATTTTCTTCTTATTCTTCTTATTCTTCTTATTATTTTTTTTCTTTTTATTCTACTTATTTTTATTATTCTTTTTATAATTCTTATTCTTTTTATTCATCTTATTCTTCTTAATCTTCTTATTATTCGTATATTTCTTATTGTTCTTAGACTTATTATTCTTCTTATTATTCTAAATCTTCTAATTCTTCTTATTATTCTTTTTCTTCTTATTCTTCTTTCTTATTTTCTTATTCTTCTTTTTCTTCTTAATCTTTTTATCTTTTTATTATTTTAAATCTTTTTATTCTTCTTATTCTTCTTATTTTTCTTATCCTTCTTTTTCTTATCATTCTTTTTCTTATTATTCTTCTTATTCTCTTTATTCTTTTTTTTTATGTTTTATGTTATTAGTATTAACAATCTCTTTCGGTGGAGGAATACCATTTGTACACCCTACTTGCTTACTACCCGTATCCCCCTACACCCATTTTTATCCTTAGATACATCCTATCAAGCTATTTAATCTTTAAGGCATAGATTTAGCTAGTAATAAGTTCTACTTGACTAAGTTTTCCATTGCCTCTTTTGCTGTAACTTTATTCGCTTTTCAGCTACTATTCTATACAATAAAGATCATACAAAATAAATCTATTATGCTCTACTCCTACCCGTTTTTCTTCCATTTTCCCACCCCTTTAACACATTGTCAATCAGTTTACAAGCGAGGCCAAGAAAAGATAAAAATGGAGTAAGAAAGTAAGTAGACAGCTTCGGGTAGTAGGCATTCCATCCTGCCGTTGGGTGCTATCTTCATTTGCTTTGCCTTCATTTGCCTTTAACTTTGAGTGCTTTTTCTTCCCTTCACTTTCTCCTTCATTTGACTCTGCCTTCATTAGCTTTACTTTCATTGCAAGGGATTTATAGAGTCATAAGAAGGGCCAAGGATCTGTCTTTTTCTTTGGCTCTCTTAACTCTTGGCTCTTTATCTTCCTCTTCAAAATTGGGGCTACCCTCCTCATCTACTTAGCATCAATAGGCTTTATAATGACTAACGCAAACTGAAGTATCCTAAGGTCTGACACAGCCTACCTTACTATGTAACAGACATTGACTCAGACCCTAAATAGAATGTACAACAACTAAAAAGCTATTACAGTTTACAACAGAACAGCACACTTAACTGAAAAAATTACAATAGCAGACCCAGGAACCAAAGACCAACAACAGACCATTCTATCCCCACCATTAACAGACACTGTGAACTGCACACTCTACTTATAATTTTCTGGATGTTGAGATCTAGATCCCAGCTTCTATTTCTTTCAGTTAGTAGTAAACTGTGCTAACTTTCATGAAAACAATGAGCAAACTTCCTACCTATCAATATCAGTGGTTAAATTACCTGCACCTGGCTCCTTCATTCTGTTTGACATGATTCAATTAATTCAAGGCCGAAAACAATTTTACTCCTTAGGCTCTTTAAGGATCCTACTAATTATTATTATTTTTTATTTT
Source organism: Sapria himalayana (assembly GCA_029783825.1). Taxonomy (NCBI): domain Eukaryota; kingdom Viridiplantae; phylum Streptophyta; class Magnoliopsida; order Malpighiales; family Rafflesiaceae; genus Sapria; species Sapria himalayana. The sequence goes on along the minus strand of JAREIK010002563.1, from coordinate 1,111,420 downwards.
TATTTTTTTTTCCAGCTTAAGGTCTCTCTTTTTATGCCCACCCCTCTGGACCATGGGGGCTCTTTTCCTGCTCCAAGACCTTCTCCTGAAATACTTATAAAACACATAACAATCAAAATCAAGCATTATACATATATCTACTCTTCCCTCAAAGTATTCTAAACCTAAATTTTAATTTTTTTGAACTTTAATATATGGAAAGCCTATTTTATCTAATCTTATTAATCCTTTATACTTTTCTAGAATATTGTTACTATCGAATTCTTGTGAGCCCCTTATTACTCCTTCATCAGCTAATTTGTCTGCTAATGCATTAGCCTCCTTGAATATATGTATGATTTGTCCCTTTATTTCCACATTAATTTTTTTATATTTAATATATCCTCTTCAAATTGCTACATTTCTATCTTATCTGTTACTAGATTCACTAGCAGATTCGAATCTACCTGCACTTGAAGATTTTGAAAATTATTTTCCATGCATATTTTTAATCCCTTTTTTTATAGCCATAACCTCTACATGCAATGCTGAAGTGGTAGAGGCTTTCATTGTAAATGCTTTTAAAATTGTACCTTCATTATTTCTTATTACACCTCCTCCTCCTGCAGCTCCCATCTCTCTCTTAAAGCTACCATCCGTGTTTAGCACTAGTCCATTTTGTGGGGGCTTTTCCATTTAATAATTTTTATCTATGGAATCTTATTTATTCTTGTTGAGAGTCCCCATTCTTTTCTCCTATTCTCGTCCATTCTAGGACTTCTCAACTTTATAGGGCTACAAGGCAAAATAAATGCACATTCATTCTTGATCTCTTCAAATATATATATAATTTTCATTTAAGTACCTTCAAATCTAGTTTTATTTCTAGCTTTCCATATACACCAGACTGTGATATGTGGTATGTAGTTTTTATCCATTTTAATATCTTATTTTTTGTTTTATTTCTCCCCCAGTTTTTTAATCTTTTTAAAAGAGATCCATTGCCTTTTTCTAGGCCTACATCCATTTCTAATCTACCCCATACCTTTCCAGCTATCTTTCATGTTGAGAATAACTGATCCATGCTCTCAATTTGTTGATTTCAACATTCACATATGGATGTTAGTTTTATTCCTTTCTTTTGGATATTCTCGTCGACTGGAATAGCTTTTGAGATCAGCTTCCACATAAAGATATTCATCTTCTGTGGAAGCTCCTTGACCCATGATTTTTCATAAATTTCTTGAGAAATTTTTTTATTTCTCACAAGTCCTTTTACGCTTTTTAATTTAAATTTCCCTTGTGCATCTAGGGTCCATTTCCATCCACTCTTAGTTATAATAGAATGATTATCCACTATATCTCATTGCTTATACATTAGTTTCCAGCTTTTTGATGCTCTTTTTGGATTATTAAAGGCATTGTTACCAAGGCCATATCTAGCTTTTATGTAATCTCGCCAAAGGCTGCCATTTTTGTTATTTTTTATCTTCCACCAGCTTTTACAAGCCCAAGCTTTGGCTATATCGTTCAATTTTGAAAAGCCCAATCCAGCTTCCTCCACTAGGTAACATAATTATGACCATTTTTTCCAGTGGAGTTTATTTTTACCATCCTTTTTACCCCATAGGAAATTAGACATTTCTTTTTCTAATTTGCTTGTAGTAGTCCTTGGAGGCTGTAAGGACATTAAAACATGTGCCAACGAACTTTGCAGAACATGGGTAATCAATGTTATTCTTTTTAACATACTTAGCAGATCTTCCTTCCAACCTGCAATCTTTTGTCTAATCTTTTTTACTAGGAAAACTAAGTATTAATCTTTCAATCTATCCTCATAAATCGGACACTCAAGGTACATTAATGCACCTTTCTTTTGTGAAAATCCTGTGATTATTTTTATTTTTTGGGCAATGTTTTCCGGGGTTTTTTCAGCTATCATAAATTGACATTTATTCTTATTCAGCAGCTGCCCGGTTTCTTCATCTAGGACATTTAAAAATCTCATCATGTTCTCATGGAATGGCTGCTAGCATTAGAGAAAATTATGATATCATCCGTATATGCAAAGCAGCTCATGATAGGGGTATTTTTTGGTTGCTTATACAAGAGGATTTTCCCCTCCCTCATTTCTTTTTTTAAATTTACAATGAAGAGTTCTAGGTATATATTGAATAAAATAGGGGAGAGAGGGTCCCCTTGTCTAAGACCTCTTGATGTTTTAAATCACTACTCTCTTATCCATTTATAAGTATTTTAACCCATGTACTAGAAATGAATCTATATATTAAATCTATCCAGAATTCCGAGAACCCCAATTTTCTCATTGAATAGCATAATGTTTCTTATTCAACTCTATCAAATGCTTTAGACAAATCTAATTTCAAAATTAAGGTATGGCCTCTAGTCTTAACTCCTAATTCTCTAATCATTTTAGAGGCTAGATTGATGTTTTCCATCATCAGCCTATTTTTAATAAACCCTGATTGTTCTGCTGAAATGATAGTAGGGAGAATCATGCTGAGCCTATTTTGGAGAACTTTTGCAAAGATTATATAAGTTGTATTACATAAACTAATTGGCCTATAGTCCTCTCCTGTCTGTGGATTTTCCTTCTTATGAACCAGAACAATATAAGAATTGGCCCATGCCTTGTTAATTTCTTCCTCGGAGAAGATCCAGAAGATGGCAGCAACTAATTCTTTTTTAATAATAGGCCAGCTACGTTGAAATAATCCATTATTCCACCCGTCAAGGCCTGTCACACTATCTTTATTTGAGGTGAATACTGCTTCCATTACCTATTCTTCCATAGGAAATGCTTCTAATAATTTATTATCATCTTCTTGGATTCTTTTCTCAATGTTTTGAATTAATGTATCCATTCTAGTTCTATATTGCTCGCATAAAAGTTTTTAAAAATAATCTTCTAGTACATTTTTGACTTCCTCTTCTTTATCAATCCATTTTTCATTTGCTGCTTTTAATCCCTTTATTTTTTGTTTTTGTATTCTAATTTTAGCCATCGTATTAAAATATTTCGTATTCTTGTCTCCATCTTTTAACCACTTGACTCTTTCCTTTTTTTTCCAAAAGACCTCTTCCATATGCAATCTCATCCTTAATTCTACTTTAGCCTAACTAACTTTTATTCTTGAGGTTTCATTCTGATTTTGTTCATGTTCTATATCTAATTTGACCACTTCCTATTCTATTTCTTGAATTTTTTTATTAATATTTCCAAAAATCTCTTTATTCCATTTGCATAATGTCAGCAGTAGATTTCGAAGCTTCTTAGCTAGGATTTGCATGGGGTTGCCTGAAATAGGTTTTTCCCAAGCATCTTTGATAATATCATCAAATCATTTGTGCATTCCCCACATATTTTGGAATTTAAAACCTTTGGACCTCCCTTCACTTTTTTCAAATGTTATCAATAGCGGGCTATGTCAGAGCTTGTTCTACTTAGGTGTTTTACCCTTATTCCTCCCATATTGTCTATCCATTTTGTGTTGAATAGGACTCGATCCAGCCTCGACCCAGATGGCTCCTCTTTTATTCAGTTATTATACCATGTGAAGTTTAAGCCAAGGAAGATTGCCTCCATTAGGCTAGCACTAGAAATAACCTCATTAAACAGTGCAAGAGCCGTTTGATCTGGAGGCTTACCTCCTCTCTTTTCATTGGTGTTTTTAATTACATTGAAGTCTCCTCCAATAATCCATGGAAGCTTCAATGCCGCTAGAGCTAGCATTTCCTGCCATAATATTTTTCTATCTTCCTTTATGTTGCTCGCATATACCACTGAGATAATCAATTCTGATTGACTTTCTAATTTGCGACTGATTATTTGTTTAGCCTCTACAATTATTTCAATTTCTATTGAGTTATTCCACAATACCCATAAGTTACCCTTTGAATTAGATAAGGCTTTGTCTAAACAAATTTTTCTCTTGTATTTATCTAGCTTTGTTTTATTTACCATAGGTTTTACTAAGAAAGCAATTTTAATCTTATAAATTTTAATTAGTTTTCTTAATCTATTTAGCGTAGGGGTGTTAACCACTCCTCTTAAATTCCAATATAGGGTATTAAACATTTTTAGTTATATCTTTCTTGTGCTCTTGTGGTGCATTTCGAATCATACTTTATATTTACATATTTTTTCATGTTTCTTTGGGGTTGCTAGAGCTAGGTGGGCCTTGCTCTAAGAAGCTAAACATCTATTTTTTTTCTAAACTTTTCCCCATTTCTCTGATTTTATCCAAAGCTTTTTCTCTATTTAATGAACCTCTTTTTGCTATTTTCTTATCCTTTAAGTTTGAATCATCTTGTGAAGTGTTCAATATCAGCTTGTTCTCCTCCTTTTGGTTGCTTAAGAATGGCCAATTTCTGGATTCAGATTCCTCTTACGAGAGGTCATCCTCTGCCCAATTGTATCCTTCTATGCTATCCTTTAATCCTATCTCACTTCTCATCTCTCTTTTCTTTTCTCTAGCACCCAGTACCCTTCTAAGTCCTGATCCTACTGTCTCTATCTTGTTTACCTCTTTTGCTGAATCTTGAAGCCACTTCCTAATACCTTGCATTTTTAGACTCATTTCTAATTTCCCATCATTTTCATGCATCAATTTTTTTTCTACCATTCCTTCCTCCACTAAATTATTCTTTTCCTTCTCTGTTAAGCCCACTTCTAATCCTTATCTACTCTCCTCCTTATTTCCCTCTACACTCTTACTCATTTCTTGTTCCACTCCTACCACCCCTACTCCATATTCTGCTATTTTGGAGCTCCTTCCTTCCTCTTCTCTATTCATCCGCTTATCTACTACATCCTGCACCTTCTTTACCCATTCACTATCTATCTTTTTCCTCCCCTCCTCTCTGTGACTTCCCTGCCCCATCTTCTTCCCTCCAACCATGCATGCTACCGCATCATGTCTCATCCTGCTACAAGTTGAGTTGTAGGGTGGCATGGATTCTTGAAACACCTCTTGCCAGAATACATTTGAGAGGTATGTTCCAACCGAAACTCTATTCGGCAGAGTAAGTTTTAAATCAACTTCCACACAAATTCTAGCAACACTCGGTCTAGTAATGTGCGGAGTAGCTTCATTTAGTATCCATGGTTTGCCGAAGCATGAAGCAATATAGTAGAGAGATGACTTATTTAAAAATGAAAAGGGAGTTTCAGTAAGTTAATCCATACCAAGGCATGAGATGGTTCTTCTTGGGGTGTGAAGCTTGGCGACCACTTGAAGACCCGCATGGGGAAGCCCTTAATGTCCCACTGCCCTCTAAGCCAAGTGCGTAGGAAATCATCCTATTCCTTGAACTGGAAGAAGATATGTTTTCCATCTTACCATACTAGCTACACCATTGCCCGTAGCATTAATGTCGCGAAAAAATCATGTAGAGCTTTGAATCCGGGGAGTCCATGGGAGAACTTCGTGATTAGAGTGAGCTCGAAGGATTCTTCGAGTCTATAATCCATCCTTCGAAAACAGTAACGCAAGCACTTCTTGTTTAGCATCAATCTTTGGAAACAACCTCTCGGTCCCTTTGGATAATGAGGAAAATGATTTTTTATTGGAGAACAATTCGGAATTCTCCATTCTTGGCTTCAATTTGAGCTTAAATCACTCAAAAATGAAGATTTCTCTCTCTAAAAATACACACACTCTCTCTATAAGTTGAGAGGGTTTAAAAAAGGAACCGATTAGAGTGCCCTGAATTTCTTTTTATTCTTCATATTCTTCTTATTCTTCTTAATATATTATTTCTTCTTATTCTTCCAATTCTTCTTTTTCATCTTATTCTATTTTTTATTCTTATTTTTCTTTTTCTTCTTTTCTTCATATTTTTATTATTGTTTATATTCTACTTATTCTTGTTATTATTATAATTCTTATTCTTCTTCTAATTATTTATATAATTTTTATTCTTCTTATTCTTCTTTATCTTCTTAATCGTCTTATTCTTCTTAATTTTTTTTATTCTTATTATTCTTCTTATTCTTCATATTCTTTTTATTCTTCTTATTCTTCTCATTCTTCTCATTATTCTTTTTGTTCTTATTCTTCTTATTCTTCTTATTATTCTTATTCTTCTTATTTTTATTATTCTTCTTAGTCTTCTTATTCTTCTTATTCTTATTGATCTACTTATCCTTCTTATTCTTATTATTCTACTTATTCTTCTTATTCTTTTTATTATTCTTATTATTCTCTCTTATTCTTTTTATTCTTCTTATTCTTTTAATTCTTTTTATTCTTCTAATTCTTATTATTCTTATTATACTTTTTATTCTTCTTATTCTTTTTATTATTCTTATTATTCTTATTATTATTATACTTCTTATTCTTCTTTTTCTTATTCTTCTATTCTTTTTATTCTTTTTATTCTTTTTATTCTTCTTATTCTTGTTATTCTAGTTTTTATTTTAATTATTATTATTATTATTCTTCGTATTCATCTTTTTCTTCTTTTTCTTCATTTTCTTCTTATTTTTCTTATTCTTCTTATTCTTTTTATTCATTTTATTCTTCTTATTCTTTTTATATTTCATATTATTCTTATTCTTCTTATTTATATATTCTTCTTATTCTTCATATTCTTTTTTATTCTTTTTATTCTTCTTATTTTTTTTATTCTTCTTATTTTTTTTATTCTTCATTTTCTTCAAATTCTTCATTTTCTTCTTATTGTTATTATTATTCTTATTTTTCTAAATCTTTTTAATCTTCATTTTCTTCTTATTCTTCTTATTCTATTTATTCTTCTTATTCTTCTTATTCATTATATTATTCTTTTTCTTTTTATTCTACTTATTTTTATTATTCTTTTTATAATTTTTATTCTTTTTATTCTTCTTATTCTTTTTAATCTACTTATTATTCTTATATTTCTTATTGTTATTAGTCTTTTTATTCTTCATATTCTTCTTAATCTACTTATTATTCATATATTTCTTATTGTTATTAGTCTTCTTATTCTTCTTATTATTCTAAATCTTCTAATTCTTTTTATTCTTCATATTTTTTTATTCTTTTTTTTCTTCTTATTTTTTTTATTATTCCTATTTTTCAAATTCTTCTTTTTCTTTTTATTATTATTATTCTTATTTTTCTTAATCTTTTAAATCTTCATTTTCTTCTTATTCTTCTTATTCTTCTTTTTTTTCTTATTATTATTTTTCTTTTTTATTATACTTATTTTTATTATTCTTTTTATAATTCTTATTCTTTTTATTCTTCTTATTCTTCTTATATTTCTTATTGTTCTTAGACTTATTATTCTCCTTATTATTCTAAATCTTTTAATTCTTCTTGTTATTCTTTTTCTTCATATTCTTCTTATTCTTCTTATTCTTCTTATCCTTCTTATTCTTTTATCCTTCTTATTCTTCTTATCCTTCTTATTCTTATTATCCTTCTTATCCTTCTTATTCTTTTTATTATTATTATTATTCTTATTCTTGATATTCTTCTTATTCTTATTATTCTTCTATAATACTTAATATTTTTAATCTACTTATTCTTCTTATTCTTCTTTTCAACTTATTCTTAATATTTTTCTAATTCTTTTATTTCTTCTTATTCTTCTTATTCTTCTTATTCATTTTTTTTATTTTTCGTTTTTTTTATTCTTCTTATTCTTCTTATTCTTCTTATTCTGCTTATTTTTCTTATTTTTCTTATTTTTTGTATTATTCTTATATTTCGATTCTTCTTTTTTTTTTCTTATTTTTTTTCTTATTTTTTTTCTTATTTTTTTCTTCTTATTCTTCTTATTATTCTTATTCTTCTTATTCTTCTTATTCTTCTTTTTCTTCATATTCTTCATATTCTTCTTATTCTTTTTATTCTTCTTATTCTTCTTATTCTTATTATCTTCTTTTTTTTATTCATCTTATACTTCTCATTATTTTTATTCTTCTTATTCTTCATATTCATCTTATTCAACTCATTCTTCTAATTCAACTTATTCGTTTTATTCTTATTATTCTTATTATTCTTCTTAGTCTTTTTATTCTTCTTACTCTTTTTAA
>JAREIK010002563.1:1032861-1099708 GCA_029783825.1 Sapria himalayana | reverse complement strand
TTCCCCTTTTATTATAGGATCTTTCAATATCTATATCATCTTTAGAGGTTTTAAAAGGCTTTGGTTCTTCCTCTTTTTTTTCTAGGTTGATCCCACTTCTACCTCTAGCTCATCTTCCCGAGCTATTAACTATTTCCGTTGCCCAGCTCTTTCTCACAACTTTCTTTTTTTCAAATCTTCCTCTCCTAACTCTTTTATTAATTTCTTCCAATTTTTTGCATAAGTTCATGAGTTTTATTGAATTCCAATCTATCTATCTCCTCTCTCTCTTTTTCTCTAGGAGGCACATATTCTACGATTTCTAATCCAGTTTCTACTGCCCTAGGTTCTGTTCTAATGTTTGGGGGGGGCTTTATTCTGCATTCCTCTCTACCCCTCCTTGCGGTTGTTCTAGAGCCAAGCCATTGTTTGTCTTCTAAGTGTTTCTTTTTAACTAAACATTGGTCACAACTATGGCCAAGTTTACTGCAGTAAGAGCAATAATATGGAAGATTTTCGGGAGTTATTTCTTGCCAGAAACCTTTACCCTCTTTGGTTCCAATCCATATGCGGTGTGGGATAGGTTGCAGTAAGTTAATCTCTATGCATACTCGAGCAACACTCGGGCGAGACAATGTGGCAGTAGCACCATCGAGAAGGAGAGGGGTGCCCACAGCATGTGCAATTTGATAGAGGGAGAATTTATCAAAGAGATATATGGGCAGAATAGGGAGAAGGAACCAAACCAGTGTTAATGGCGATTCTAGCTTGGTTGAGAAGGATGGCGTCCACCTGAAAGCTCGCATGGGGTAGCCCATAATGTACCATATACCATTCAACCAGACCCTGTGGAAATCTTCCTCACTGGATAGTTGCAGAAGAATGTGCTTGGCGTCGAGAATGCCTATATTTGTTAGACTTTTAAGCTTCAATGATGCATAAAAGCACGAATATCTTCAACGCACGGACAGCCATGTGAAAATTTGCCCCCAGCATGAATTTGTGGGCTTCCGAGAGCATATCAATATCTGTCGAGGAGAACTCTCTCGAGGGTTCTCCATTTTTTTCCCGTGAATATCCGAAGCTTGCGAATAGGGTTGCGCGATCTTATTGAATTGTTGGGAAAACAACTTCTTCTTCGTTAAATAATCAAAATGCTCTATTTGATGCTTGAAATTTCCTTGTTCTTCACTGGTTTTTGATGTTTCTCTCTCTAAAAACGTGTTTCTCTCTCTAGAACTTGAGAGCAAAACTTCTTTATTATTATTATTATTAGCATCCTCTTATTCTTCTTATTCTTATTATACTTCTTATTTTGGCTATTCCAATTATTATTATTATTATTATTATTCTTCTTCTTATTCTTCATATTTTTCTTATTATTCTTATTATTCTTATTCATTTTTTTTATTATTCGTATTATTCTTCTTATTCTTTTTTCCTTATTATTCTTCTTTTCATATTATTCTTTTTATTTTTCCTATTTTTATTATTTTTCTTAATCTTCTTATTCTTGTTATTTTACATATTTTTATTATTTTTCTATTCTTCATATTCTCTTTATTTTTCTTATTCTTCTTATTCTTATTTTTCTTCTTAAATTTTTTATTCTTCTTATTCTTTTTTTTTCTTAAATTTCTTATTTTTCTAAATTTTCTTGATTCTTCATATTATTGTTATTATTATTATTCTTCTTCTTCTTCTTAGTATTTCTTATCATCTTATTCTTCTTATTTTTCTTTATTCTTCTCATTCTTCTCATTCTTCTCATTCGTCTAATTCTTATTATTCTGCGTATTCTTCTCTAATTGTTAATATTATTTTTCTTCATATTTTCTTTTTCTTGTTATTCTTTTCCTCTTTCTTTTTTATTAGTTATTCTTATTCTTATTTTTCTTTTTATTATTAGTGTTCTTATTATTCTATTTTTCTTTTTCTTTAAAATATTCTTATTTTGGTTATTCTTGGTTTTTCTTTTATTTTTTTATTTCCTTTTATTATTACATTATTCTTATTCTAGTTATTTTAAATATTTCGTATTCTTTTAAACCAATTTATTTTTGTTAATTGTTGTTATTATTCATATTATTATTATTCTAATTATTATTCATATTCTTATTTATATTATTATTATTATTATTATTATTATTCTTCTTCTTCTTCTTCTTTTTCTTATTATTCTTCATATTTTTCTTAATTTTATAGTTCTTATTATTCTTCTTACTCTTCATGTTCTTATTAGTCTTCTTATTTTTCTTATTTTTCTTATTTTTCTTATTTTTCTTATTTTTCTTATTTTTCTTATTTTTCTTATTTTTCTTATTTTTCTTATTTTTCTTATTTTTCTTATTTTTCTTATTATTCTTTTTTTTATTCTTATTTTCTTTTTATTCTAATTTTTTTATTATTCTATTTTTTCTTATTATTCTTGTTATTCTTCTATTTCTTCTTATTCTTGTTATTCTTTTAATTCTTTTTATTCTTTTTTTTCTTCTTATTCTTCTTATTCTTCCTATTCTTTTTATTCTTCTTTTTCTTCTTATTCTTCTTCTTCCTCATATTCTTCTTATTCTTCTTATTCTTCTTATTCTTCATATTCTTTTTCTTCTTCTTATTCTTCTTATTCTTCTTATTCTACTTATTATTCTTATTATTATTATTCTTATTCTTCTTATTCTTATTCTTTTTTTCTTTTTTTTTCTTCTTATTCTTCTTATTCTATCTATTCTATACTATTCTTCTTATTCTTCCTATTTTCTTAGTCTTCTTATTCTACTTATTCTTCTTATTCTTCTTATTCGTCTTATTCTTCTAATTCTTCTTATTCATCTTCAAATTATTAATATTATTTTACTTCGTATTATTCTTTTTCTTGTATTCCTTGTCTTTATTCTTTTATTAATTATTCTTCTTTTTCTTTTTTTTATTATTCTTCTTATTCTTCTTATATTCTTAGTTTTCTTTTTCTTTAATTATTCTGTATTCTTGTTATTCTTGTTTAGTCCTGTTATTATTCTTATTTTTTTATTCTTTTTATTCTTAATATTCTTCTTATTCTAGTTATTTTTTAAAATTTTTTATTTTTCTTATTTTTCATATTCTTCTAAACCTATTTATTTTTGTTATTTTTGTTATGTTGTTATTATTCTTATTATTATTATTCTTCTTATTCTACTTATTATTCATATTCTTATTTATCTTTTATTCTTCTTATTCTTATTAGTCTTCTTCTTCTTCTATTCTAATTATTCTTCTTAATTCTCTAATTTTTATTATTCTTCTTACTCTTCATGTTCTTATTATTCTTTTTATTTTTATTATATTCTTTAATTATTCTTATTTCCTTCTTATTCTATTTTTTATTCTTATTCTTTTATTCTTATTATTCTCTTTTTCTTCTTATTCTTGTTATTCTTCTAATTCTTCTTATTCTTTTTTTACTTCTTTTTCTTCTTTTTTATATTTTTATTTTATTATTTTTTTATTCTTTTATATTCTGTTATATCTTCTTATTCTTCTTATTATTCTTATTTTTTTTATTCATATTATTTTTGTTATCTATTATATTATCTTATTCTTCTTATTCTTCTTCTATTCTTCTTATTCTTCTTATTCTTCTTATTCTTCTTATTCTTATTCTTATTCTATTCTTCTCTTATTTTTGTTAATCTTGTTAATCTTCTTATTCTTCGTATTATTCCGATTATTCTTTTTATTTTTAATCTTCTTATTCTTCTCATTCTTCTTATTCTTCTTATTCTTTTTATTTTTCTTATTCTTCTAATTTTTTATTTTTCTTATTTTCTTATTTTTTTCTTTTTATAACTTCCGTATCTTTCTTATTTTTTTATTATTTTTATTCTTCTTATTCTTTTATTCTTTTTATTCTTCTTATTATTATTCTTCTTATTATTATTCTTCTTATTCTTCTGATTCTTTTTTTTGGAAAATTTATTTTATTATAATCAAAGCCCTCTCTTTTGGCGGAGGAATTACCATTTTTACAACTATACCTCTAAACCCTTTCCCTTTTTACACCCATACCTTTAATCTACAAAACAAAATAAAACATAATCAAAATAAGCTTTTCAAATGCATTTTTGGTATTTGATCTTTATTAAAATTGCTGGAGATTAATGTTTGCGTGGAGTAATTCCAGTGGTTGTATCATCTTGTCTTCTATTCTGGATCTATTCAAATCTTATATGTTGTCCATTGCAGCTTTAATTCACTAGCCCAGGAAAGCTCATATGTCAACAGCAAGCTTCAACAATTCTGGTCTTTAGGTATTTCCAGACTTTAAATCTGCCAAAATATTTCTTGCCCTCTAGAATAAAGCATTTTGATCGCATGAGTGTCTCATTGCTTTCTCCTTTTTTTCAGCTTCCATACTCAACAGCCTTTCCATATTCAAAATCCTTTCCAGCTTCCATACTTAACAGACAAAATCAAACAGAAAACAAACAAACAAAGAGAAAAACAAACACGCACAAAAACAAACAAACATAGTATAAATATCCAGCAGCCATCTTTTATCACTCTATTATTGCCTTCCTCCACCTAACATCTGTTTAACAAAGAGAAAAAACAGAAAAAGAACAACAGAGTCCTATTCGCGCAGTCCACTTACTACTGTTGCTGCTGTTGCTACCTCCACTTACTGTTGTTTATCACTCTATGCACATTCCTTCTTCCAAGTCCATTAGTGCAGTTGCTTTTTTTCCTTGCTGTACCTTAATCTATTAAACTGCAAAACACACACTAGCACAATACTTATAGCCACATATATCTAAACCCTTTAGTCCACCCCACAGGACCAGGGTGGATATTCAGGGTAAGGCTATACTTTAATTTTTCGAATATATGGATATTCCATCTTATCCATTCTTATTATACCCTTATATCTATCAGGAATCGAATCCTTTATATATTCTCCATGTCTATTATTTTTCCCTTCTTTAGCCAGTTTATCAGCTAAAGCATTTGCTTCCCTGTATATATGTTTGATAAAAGCATATAACGATAAGGCTAGATGGATTCTTCTTCTTATTCTTCTTCTTCTTCTAATTCTTCTTATTCTTCTGATTCTTCTTATTCTTTTGATTCTTCTTATTCTTCTTATTCTTCTGATTCTTATATTATTATTCTTATTTCTTCTTATTCTTCTTATTCTCTTATTCTTCTTATTTATCTATTCTACGTATTCTTCTTATTATTTTTATTCTTTATTTTCTTCTTATTCTTCTTATCTTCTTTATATTTTCATTCTTCTCATTCGTTTCATTACTTCTTATACTTCTTATTCTTCTTATTCTAATTAATCTTCTTATTCTTAATATTCTACTTATTATTCATTTTCGTCTTATTCATTTTTTATTCTTCTTATTCTTCTTATTCTTCTACTACATCTTCGTCTTCTTATTCTTCTTGTTCTTCTTAATATTCTTATTTTCTTATTCATCTAATTCTACTTAATCTACTTTTTTTATTCTACTTATTCTTTCTTTTTCTTCTATTCTTCTTGTAATTCTTAGTTATCTAATTTGTATTTTTATTAAAATTCATCTTAATCATCAAATTCTTCTTTTTCTTATTATTCTTTTTTTCTTTCTATTGTATTAATTTTCTATTTCTTCTTATTTTTTCTTATTCTTCTTATTTTTGCTATTCTTTTTATTCTTCAAAATCTTTAAATTCTGCTTATTCTTCATCTCTTATTATAATATTTATTGTTCTCATTTTTTTTATTCTTCTTATTCTACTTAATCTTCTTATTCTTCTTATTTTTTCTTATTCTTTATTTTATTCTTTTTAATCTTCATATTCTTTTTATTTTTTTTATTCATTTTTTCATCATATATTTCTTATTTATCTTATTATTTTTATACTTCTTATTTTTATTATTCTTTTTAATATTATTATTATTATTCTTCTTCTTCTTATTCTTCTTATTCTTTTTATTCTTCTTATTCTTATTTTTATTCTTATTCATTTAATTTTTCTTATTATTCATGTTTTTTTATTATTCTTCTTCACCTTCTTCATCTTATTCTTTTTATTCTTCTTATTCTTGTTATTCTTCTAATTCTTCTTTTTTTTTCTTATTTTTTCTTATTCTTCTTATTCTTAATATTCTACTTATTACTAATATTTTATTATCTTAATTTTTTTTCTTATTATTCTTCTTTTTCTTCTTATTCTTCTTATTCTTTTTATTGTTCTTCTTCTTATACTTGTTATTCTTTGTATTCTTTTTATTCTTATTATTCTTATTATTCTTCTTATTTTATTTTATTATTATAATAATTATTATTTATTATTTTTTTATTATTGTTATTTATATTAATATTCTTATTATTCTTATTATTTTTATTATTATAATTTTTTTAACAATTTATTTTATTAATATACCTTCTCTTTTTGCAGAAGAATACCTTCAATACAATCTAAAAGCTACCCATTGCCCTTTTACTCTCATTCATAATTACTAAACTTCTAAAATTAAAATGACAAAGTTACAAAATTTTAGTTTTGCTCATGCAGAATTTCTGGAATCTAATGTTTGTATATTCTACTCTGCACTCTTTTTTCCGGTTTCTTTTCTATTGTATGAAACTATTATCACATCTCTCCTTAGCCTAATCTTGTATTTTCTACCTTGTTTCCCATCAATACTTTAGATTATGCCAGCTACTAAATCTGCTATCTTTAACCTCCTTCCATATCCTAAGTTTGCTCCCCTCCTTCATTCTTTAGCCTTTGTTTTAACATTGCCAGAATCTAACTCTTTTCCTCTTGACTTCTCCTCCTCGAGGCCCATCCCCTTGCCCTCAAATCCAGTAGTCATATCCTAGTATCTGAAAATCCGCCCTTCCTCCATTTAATCCTTTCTTACCCAACATCAACATAATAGAGTTAATAAAGAAAACAGAACTAATTACACTTAATTTAGCACAATACAAAAGCATTCCCCCTTCCCTACTGCCCCCTTATCAGCTTGTTTCATAACTAATTAAGATCCCACCTTAACTGCATAAACCAACATCACAACACAATAGAGCATAAAAATAACAAGCCACACACACGTTACCGTGAGCCTCCTTACCTGCTGAGCCATTTCTTGAAAAGAAAAACAAAAATATCCAGCTTCTATTCTACAAAGATTAAAAAGAAACCAAAATAGATAACAACATAACATCTTTATGCACCTATAACCCCCATCAACTCCAGCTTTAGACTACCCATAATCTACAGAAAACTACGGCATCAACTTTTTATTGTTCTTATAAGTCTTATTTTTTTATTGTTCATATTCTACTTTTTATTCTTATTATTCTTATTATTCCTATTCTTCTTATTCTTCTTATTCATCTTATTCTTGTTATTCTTCTTATTTTTATTATTCTTCTTAATTATCTTATTCTTCATTTCTTTTATTATACTTGTTTTTTATTCTTCTTATTCTTATAAATCTTTTTTTTTCTTATTCTTCTTATTCTTCATATTCATTTAATTTTTGTTGTATTATAATTCTTATTATTTTTATTATTTGTATTCTTCTTATTCTTCTTATTTATATTATTCTTATTATTTTTTTATTCTTCTTATTTTCTTATTTTTCTTATTCATCTTATTCTTCTAATTATTCTTATTCTTGTTATTTTTATTATTTTTTATTCTTGTTATTCTTTTATTCTTCTCATTCTTCTTATTCTTCTTATTCTTCTAATTTTCTAATTCTTCTTATTATTCTTATTATTCTTATTCTTATTTTTCTACTTATTCTACTTATTTTTATATTCTTCTTATTTTTTAATCTAATTTTCTTATTTTTTAATTATTTTACTTATTCTTCATATTCTTCTTTTATTATTATTTTTCTTATTCTTCTTATTTTTTTTATTCTTCTTATTTTTCTTAGTCTTCTTATTATTTTATTCTTTTTTTATTCTTATTCTTCTTATTCTTTATATTCTTTTTTCTCCTTATTCTTCTTATTCTTTTTATTCTTTTTATTCATTGTATTTATTATATTCTTTAATATCTTTTTATTTTTCTTATTCTTTTAATTTTTATTATTATTCTTATTTACTTTATATTAAAATATTATTAATTCTTTTTATTCATATTATTCATTTTATTCATTTTATTCTTCTTATTCTTCTTATTCTTCTTATTCTTAAAATTCTTATTATTCTTCTTATTCTTTTTTTTCTCATTATTTTTCTTATTTTTCATGTTTTTTTTATTTTTCTTATTCTTTTTATTCTTAATATTCTTTTTATTTCTTCTTATTCTTCTTATTCTTCTCATTCTTCATATTCTTCATATTCTTCTAATTCTTATTATTCTTTTTTTTCTCCTTATTATTCTTATTTTTCTTGTTTTTCTTATTTTTCTTGTTTTCTTATTTTTCTTATTCTTTTATTCTTAATATTCTTTTTTATTTCTTCTAATTCTTCTTATCCTTCTTATTCTTCATATTCTTATTATACTTATCATTCTTCTTATTCTTCTTATTCTTCTTATTCTTCTTATTCTTTTACTCTTCTTTTTCTTCTTTTTCTTTTTATTCTTATTTTTTTCTTATACTTATTATTATTATTATTATTTTCTTCTTAATATTCATATTCTTCTTATTTTCATTTTCTACTTATTCTTATTATTATGTTTATTTTTCTTATTTTTCTTATTTTTTTTATTCTTCTTATTCTTTTTGTTCTTTTTATTCTTCTTATTATTCTTATTCTGTTAATTCTTCGTATTCTTATTATTCTTCTTATTATTTTTATTATTATTCTTTTTCTTATTCTTCTTATACAACTAATTCTTCTTAATTTTCTTTTTTTATTATTCTTTTTATTCTTCTTATTTTAATTATTCTCCTTATTCTTCTTTTCTTTTTATTGTTCTTATCCTACTTATTCTTCTGTCATCTTATTCTTCTTATTCTTATTACTCTTTTTATTCTTCTTATAATTCTTATTCTTATATTTATTCTAATTCTTCTTATTCTTCAAAATCTTCTTTATCTTTTTTTTTGAAAGTTTGTTTTATTCTTATAACCCTCTATTTTGGTGGAGGAATACCATTGATACAAACAAACAACTACCCTTATCGCTTTTACAGTCTTCTTTAAAAAAATAAAACAAAATTAAACATAATTATCTGATTCATTTTATTCTTCTTATTATTCTTATTCTTCTTATTTTTCTTTTTCTTTTTATTCTTCTTATTCTTCTTATTTTTATTATTTTCTTATTATTCTTATTATTCTTATTATTCCTATTCTTTTAATTCTTCTTAAGCTTCATATTATTCTAATTTTGTTAATTCTTTTATTTTTCATATTTTTCTAGATCTTTTAATTCTTCTTATTCTTCTTATTCTTCTAATTTTCTTATTCTTCTTATTATTCTTATTCTTATTTTTCTACTTATTCTTCTTATTTTTTTTATTCGAAATTTTTTTTTATTTTTTTAATTATTTTACTTATTCTTCTTAGTATTCTTTTTCTTCTTTTTTTTCTTATTCTTCTTATTCTTCTTATTTTTCTGATTCTTCTTATCTTCTTATTATTCTAAATCATTTATTGTTCTTATTCTTCTAATTTTTCTTAGTCTTTTTATTCTTTTTTTTATTATTCTTTTTATTCTTATTCTTCTTATTCTTTATATTCTTCTTTTTCTTCTTTTTCTTATTATTCTTTTTATTCATTGTATTTATAATATTCTTCAAATCTTTTTATTCTTCTTATTCTTCTTATTCTTATAATTTTTATTATTATTCTTATTTTACTTTATATTAAAATACTATTTATTCTTTTTATTCATATTATTCTTTTTATTCTTTTTATTCTTTTTATTTTTTTTATTCTTTTTTATTCTTCTTATTCTTCTTATTCTTCTTATTCTTCTTATTCTTCTTATTCTTAAAGTTCTTATTATTCTTCTTATTCTTTTTTTTCTCCTTATTTTTCTTATTTTTCTTGTTTTTTTTATTTTTCTTATTCTTTTTATTCTTAATATTCTTTTTTGTTTCTTCTTATTCTTCTAATTCTTTTTATTCTTCTTATTCTTCTTATTCTTCATATTCTTCTAATTCTTATTTTTTCTAATTATTCTTTTTTTTTCTCCTTATTTTTCTTTTTTTTCTTGTTTTTCTTATTTTTCTTATTCTTTTTATTCTTAATATTCTTTTTTATTTCTTCTAATTCTTCTAATTCTTCTTATTCTTCTTATTCTTCTTATTTTTTTATTCTTCTTATTCTTCTTATTCTTCTTATTCTTATTATTCTATTATTTTTTTTATTCTTCTTACTCTTCTTACTCTTCTTATCTTCTTTTTCTTTTTATTCTTATTTTTTCTTATACTTATTATTATTATTATTATTATTTTCTTCTTATTATTCCTATTATTCTTATTTTCATTTTCTACTTATTCTTATTATTATGTTATTTTTCTTATTTTTCTTATTTTTCTTATTCTTTTTATTCTTCTTATTCTTTTACTTCTTTTTATTCTTCTTATTCTTCTTATTCTCTTAATTCTTCGTATTCTTATTATTATTATTATTATTATTCTTATTATTCTTCTTATACAACTAATTTTTCTTATTTTTATTATTCTTTTTATTCTTTTTATTCTTTTTATTCTTTTTATTCTTTTTATTCTTTTTATTCTTTTTATTCTTTTTATTCTTTTTATTCTTTTTATTCTTTTTATTCTTTTTATTCTTTTTATTCTTTTTATTCTTCTTATTATTCTTTTTCTTTTTATTGTTCTTATCCTACTTATTCTTCTTTCATCTTATTCTTCTTATTCTTATTACTCTTTTTATTCTTCTTATAATTCTTATTCTTATATTTATTCTAATACTTCTTATTCTTCCAAATCTTCTTTAACTTCTTTTTTTTTTGGAAAGTTTGTTTTATTATTATAACCCTCTATTTTGGTGGACTAATACCATTGGTACAAACAAAGAACTACCCTTATCCCTTTTACAGTCTTCTTTAAAAAAATAAAACAAAATTAAAATAATTTTCTGATTCATTTTATTCTTCTTATTATTCTTATTCTTCTTATTATTCTTATTATTCTTATTTTTCTTATTCTTTTTATTCTTCTTATTTTTATTATTTTTCTTATTCTTATTATTCTTATTATTTTTATTATTATTCTTATTATTCTTATTATTCTTATTATTCTTATTATTCTTATTATTCTTATTATTCTTATTCTTTTAATTCTTCTTAAGCTTCATATTATTCTAATTTTGTTAATTCTTTTTATTTTTCATATTCTTCTAGATCTTTTAATTCTTCTTATTCTACTTATACTTCTTATTCTCCTTATTATTATTATTATTATTTTTATTCTTGTTATATCTTGGGAGCTACCCTAGTTGCATAGCCATTTGTTTTAAAGCTTCAATAGCCTCATTTAATGAGTTTATCCCAATCCTCCCCGTATAACTTTAAATCATCCATTAATTTATTTGTGCCCCCTCATATGATTCATCATTATCCAGAAAAGGACAGACGAATATATTCGAGTCTTCTTCTAGAAAATCCAGAAGATCTTTGTCATGCTAGCTATAGTCCTCTTATCCTCCTTTAAAACCCTCCTAGAATTATTTTTTTATCTCTTCTTTTTACCTTTCACCTCCACCCATTCCCCCTTTCTTTCCTCTACTACCCATTCCTCTTCAATCACTAAACTATTATTTTCTTCCATTTTTTTACTGAATACCCCTGCCTCTACCTCCTCCTCCCATCACACCACTACATCTTACTCTAGTCCCACCTCTAGATTCTCCCCTTCTTCTACCCTTATCCCTCTTGGACTACCCCTCATGCAGGATGGGTTGCCAAAACCCATCGTTTTGCCATACATCATCATTATCTATCCATATCATTGATGGCGCCTGTGTAAGAAAATTAAATTCAATACATACCTGAGAATTATTTGGTCGAGTCATGGTTGTAGTCACCTCATTTCGTAACATAGGTTTGCTCAAGCATGAAGCAATAGCATGTAGAGAGTGCTTGTTATAGAGAAATTCTGAAAGATTGGGGAAAGAGAACCAAATTGGGGCTATCGAGGCATCTTTGAGAGGACTAAAATTTTTTGTCCATTTAAATATGGGCATAGGATATCCATTAACATGTCTTTGCTCCCTTAGCCAAATTCTGTGATAATCTTAATTTTCTTATTCATCTTAATACTTCTTATTTTTATTATTCTTCTCATTCCTCTTTTTAATCTTATTCTTCTAATTCTTATTTTCTTCTTACTCCTCTTGTTCTTGTTATTCTTCTTGTTTTTATTATTCTTCTTATTCTTCTTATTCTTATTATTCTACTTATTCTTCTTGTTACTATTATTATTATTATTCTTATTTTTTTATTTTTTTTATTTTTCTTATTTTTCTTATTTTTCTTATTTTTCTTATTCTTCTTATTTTTCTTATTCTTCCTATTCTTCTTATTTTTTTATTCTTCTTTTTTTTCTTATTCTTCTTATTCTTCTTACTCTTCCTATTCTTCTTATTCTTCTTATTATTTTTATTGTTCTTATTATTTTTATTCATATTATTTTTTTTATTCTTTTTATTCTTTTAATACTTCTTATTCTTCTTATTCTTTTAATACTTCTTATTTTAATTATTCTTGTTATTCTTCTAATTGTTTTTATTCTTCTTAATCTTTTTATTATTTTTATTCTTCTTATTCTTTATATTTTTTTATTCATCTTATTCTTCCTAATCTTTTTTATTTTTCTTATTCTTCTTATTCTTCTTAATCTTCTTAATCTACTTATTTTTGTTATTCTTCTTATTATCTTATTCTTATTATTCTACTTTTTTTTATAAATATTTGTTTTATTATTATCATTCTTTCTTTTGGCTGAGGAATACCTTTGATACAAACTAAAAACTACCCTTATCCCTTTTATAGCATTCTTCAAAAAATAAAATAAGATTAAACATAAAAGTGAACATATCCTTTTTGATTGAAGTATTTCTCTGAAATGGACTAATCTGTGAAGTTGTTCCATCTTTTTACTTGTGCTTGCTGGTTGAGTATGTTACTTATAGAAGCGTTACTATCCATCATGGCACTTCATATAAGTGTTTTGTTCTACTTTGATGTGAGTGGGATGATCTACTCATTTTGTTTTGCTCTCTTTCATGTTAGAGCCACTTTGATGTCTTATTTAAGATTCTACTATGTTCTTTGTAGTCCTCAAATCTGCTTTTGCCTTTTCATCTTCAAGATCTTCAGTAATGACAGCATGGTATCTTTAATGTTGGTATTAGCTTTTAGCTTCTACCCTGTTGTTCTGCTATTCATGGGAGATGAGAAAATGCTTATATATTTGCTGTTTTCTTGAACTGTATCATGCCTCTATGTTAACTATTTGACTTTCTAAATATGTGTGTTTTCTACCTGCAAAAACCAAAAACATCCATTCACACTATACAATCTTAACTCACCTAATAGTTACCTTCCCTGTTCATCTACAAAACCATCCAAGAATGCACAAAATATTTCTTTTTCTAACATGTGATAGTTTTGGTATGCTGCAAACATATATTGTACTTTTTTTAATTTCAACTGTCTCTATACTTTTCAAAAATAGAATCCTATGTAGGCAGCCTTATGACAGAATTCCTTTGTGCATATTTCTTACCTTTAACAGATAACTAAGAGGAAGCATAAAATTGTAAACTACATGCATGCTTTTCAAAATTAAATCTTTTGCTACTCCCCAAACCATTTCTATAATTTGGAAAACCTATTTCAACTTGTTTGAGCAGGCCTTTATATTTCATAGAAAGGTTTATTTTTCTGAAATCCTGATTACCTTATTTAACACTTCTTTTGCTAATTTAACTGTGACTAGATTGGACTCTCTTAATATATGTATTATTTTAAAATTTAATTTATAAACCTAATGTATGATATCTTCTATCTCATTTTCAAATTTCCATAGATATTTGTTTCCTTTAATTTATCTTGAAAATTTTTTACATGGTTGCTTTTACATAGTTGTAAACCTATTAAGAGAGCTCAAATTTCTGACTCAAATAGTGTATTCACTTTGATTATTCTAGTGAAAGCAAATAGGACCTTTCTTTCGGAGTCCCTTAATAACCCTCCTCCACCTGCTACCTCCATATCTCTTTTAAAAGTACCATCTGTATTAAGTGCCATGTAACCTTTTGGAAATTTATTCCAACATATCCTAGTAAAATTTGTTGGCTTGTCTTTTTTATAACTTAGTTTCCATGTGTCTATGTAATCTTTATTTTTATCATGTTTAATATTTTTTAGTGGATAAGCTTTTGAAATTGTTTTTAATTCTTTTTTGATTTCTCTTACTATATCGTTAATTTTTATTCTTATACCTTCATATCTACTCTTGTTTTTGGCTTTCCATATATTATAGATAATTAATGGAGGTATATTCTTCCTAAGCCAGCTATGTGCAGAATTATTGTAAGGCTTTAATTCCCAGCATTGTAGTCTATTTTTGAGGGATTGCCTTCTATATTTGATTTCCATTTCAATACCTAGATTTTTCCATATCCTTATTGCTATGTCTCCTTGGGAGAATAAATGTTGTAATGTTTCTATATTTTCTTTATAGCATTCATATTTAGATGCTAATTTTATGCCTTTTCTTTGAATAATATTGTCTACTAAAATTATGTTATACAAAACTTTCCATAGGAATACAAAACTTTTCTTTGAATAAATGAGCACAATTATGTTGTTTGTTTCCATATCTGTGAGCTATTTTTAATTTTTTTGTCCTTATTAGTATCATTGTTTATAAAATATTTTGCTCTCATATATTTGGCCCATAAACTTTTATTTTCTTTCACACCACATCATCTCTTGCAAGCCCTACCTCAACTATTTTTATAAAGCTAGAAAAGCCTAGGTCGGCTTCTTCTTTTGGGTAACAAAGAAACTCCCATTTAACCCAATGCAATTTGTGTTTTTTATCTTTTTTCCTCTAAAAAAAATTAGCAAATTCTATTTCCATTCTTTAATTATGTTTTTAGGTGGCATCTTTATCATAGGGATATGAATTACCATGCTTTGAAGAACATGATTAATTAGTGTGATTTTTCCACTCATATTTAGCATATCTAATTTCATCTAGTGATTTTCTATCTAATCTTAACTAACATGAAATCAAAATGTTTTATAAGTGTTCGTCCCTCATATAAAGGGCAACCAAGATATGTGATTGCTCCTGTTACTTGGGAAAAAATCTATAGCATTTTTCAGTCTGAAAGCTAGATTGAAAAAGGCATTTTTATAAATCATGAATTGACATTTATTTCTATTTAGTATTAGACCCATTTCTTCTTCTATGTTTTGGAAAAGTTTCATTAGATTAGATATAGATTTTTTATATCTATTAGTAAAAATAATTATATCATCTGCATATGCTAGACAATCTACATGCGATGAATCTTTAAAATGTTTAAATGAGTGGATAACTACTTTTCTAGTTTTATGTTTTAAATTAACAAAAATAATTCCAGATAAATATTAAAAAAAGGAGACAAAGGATCTCCTTGTCTTAGTCCCCGAGTGGGTTTAAAGTATTCTCCTTTTTCCCCATTAATGATAATTTTAAACCAATTACTTGAAATACATCTAAAAATTAATTCGATCCAACCTTCTGCAAATCCCATTTTTCTCATTATATAACATAATAATTTCCAGTCTACTCTATCGAAAGCTTTCGACAAATCTAATTTAATAACTACATTATGTTCCCTAGTTTTAGTGGAGATTTCTCTCATTATCTCTTTTGCTAAGAAAATATTATCCGTGATAAGCCTATCCTTTATGAATCCTATCTACTCAATAGAAATAATCTCTGGGAGAATAAGGCTTAGTCTATTTTGCATCAGTTTGGCTAGGATTTTATATGTGGAGTTACATAGGCTAATTGGGCGAAAATCTTCACCCTTTTGAGGGTTTTCTAATTTTGGAATTAAACTATATGAGTTAGAGCCCATTTTTTATTTAATTCAACCCCACACAAAAAATCATTATATTTTTTGAATAAGGTCTATTTTTACTATGTCCCAGCATGCTTGAAAAAACACATTATTCCAACCATCAGGACTTGCAGCACTATTTTTATCTTTACTAAATAGAGTATTTATAATTTCTATTTCATCTGGAAATTCCATTAAGTTTTTATTAACTTTTTCTTTAACATATTTATTTATGTTTTGTAAGAGATTAAACCTTGTCTGTTCATTGTTTTTGCATAATAATGCTTTTAGCGTTCCTTCTAAGGTTTCTTTTATGTCTTTCTTATTTTCTACACATAATCCTTCATTTTTCTTAATTCCTATTATCTTTTGTTTTTGATTTATTATTTTAGTGATTTGATGAAAAAATTTTGTATTTAAATCCCCCTCTTTTGACCATTTAATTTTTGAACTTTCTTTCTAGAAAACTTCCTCCATGTGTAATTTTAATTTGAGTTCAACTTGTGCTTTATGAAGGGCCTTAACACTGTTTGTGTTATTAATTTTTTCGTGTTCATATTCTAGTTCATCTATATTTTGTTCCATTCCTAAAATAGTTTTTTTTTATATTTCCAAATTTGTTTTTGTTCCAATCTAATAAGCATGTTCTTAATCTAAATAGTATACCTGAAAAGGTCTGAGCAAAATTACCTACAATTGACAACTTCCAAAAATTATTAACCATGTCCAAGAAGTTCTCATGGAAGCACCATATATTTTGAAAATTAAATGAAGTTGTACTCACTTCTTTTTTTAGGGAGTAATAAGCTATGGGTTATGATCTAATTAGATCCTGATTAAGTGTTTTATGCCTATATTTCCAAAAGTGTCCAGCAATCTTGAATTAAATAGAATCCTGACTAGTCTTGACTAGATGTCATCTTTCTTTTTACGGTTGTTTGTCCATGTATATTTTGATCCTAGAAAATCTGCCTCTATTAGAGTAGTTTTATTTATCACCTTATTAAATTGGTCACTCGCTTTTGTGCTTATTGGACTACCTCATTTTTTCTCCAATGAGTTTCTTATGGTGTTAAAGTCTCCTCCAATTATCCATGGTAAATTCTTATTAGCTATATCCTTCATGATATACCATAAATCTTTTCTTTTATTTGTAGAATTATTAGCATAAACTATAGAAATAATGCTTTTTGTGTTTTTTCCTAAACTGAGGTTAATAATTTGTTCATCTTCTTATAATTTGGTTTTATTCAAGTTATTCCACATTACTCAAATTCTACTGTTTTATTGGAGGTGGCATTTTTATATCTTAACTTATTTTTGAATCTTTCTAATAGGTCTATTCCCACCATAGGCTCATCTATCATTTGTAATAAAATTTTATGTATTTTAACCATTTTAAGTAATCTATTTAGTGAAGAGGGGGTAGCTATACCCAGAATGTTCCAGAATAAATATTTATGCATTATTAAAAGATTTTGACCATGCTCTCATTTTATTTTTTAGTTCGTTAGTTTTTGTTAAATGTTTATGTGTATTTCTTATTTTCTTTATGTGAGTGGGATGCGTTTTAACTAAATTCCCAATTTTATCAAATTTTTCCATTTGAATGTTTATGATTTTTAAACTTTCTTATGCCTTGTCTCTATTTTCTATTTCCCATCTTTTTTTCTCAATATTTATATCATCTATAAAATTTACCTTGTAATTTTCTATTTTAGTTTACATAGTGTAACAACTTTTAATTGATTTAGAATCTGAATCAAATTCTGAACCAGCGAACCAACCTTATGTGTTTGGTTTCTATTTAATGTTTATTTTATGTTTTCTAGTTCGGATTACTAGCTCCTCTATTTTTCCCATAATGCTTTTTATTTTTCCGGTTCTATTTTATTTCCATCTTGAACAGAGAGATATTTGAAGGTTTTTGTTACATATATTGGGTATTTTATTATAGGTATAGAGTGTACATCATCTTCATTAGACACATCCTGTATAATCTCTTATTTTCTAACCAAAATGTTATGATTTTTATTCCTTGACTTTAGATTGCAATTCTTTGTTATATGGCCTATTTTTTTACATTGAGTGCAATAGCTAGGCAATGCATCATGAGTTATAGGTTGTAAAAACCTTTGAAATTCATTCTATCGAATCCATATCCTTTGCAGGATGAAGTATTGGATATTAACCTCTATACATACTCGTGCAACACTTGGTCTAGAGAGGTTGGAAGCAGCACCATCCATCAATAAGGGTTTTCCAATAAGATTAAAGATGGAGTAGAGTGAGGATTTACCGAAAAAATGCATAGGCAATGAGAGTAGAAGAAACCATACCGTAGTAAGTGGATTTTCTTCATATGTATTAAAATTTTCTGACCATTTGAATGTCCTCATATGATAACCTCTGATATTCCAGTTATCCTTTAACCATAGTCAAAGAAAATCTTCATTTGTGAAGAGCTGCACCAGGACGTGCTTATTGTCTATCAAGCTTACTTTTATCAAACCTTTGAGCTTGAGGGAGGAGAAGAATTTCTTTATAGCATCATTGGGAGGGCGGCCATAAGAAGATTTCCCAATAACAGAAAATTTGTGAGCTTCTGAGAGAGCCTCAATATCTTTGGGAGAAAAATATATTCTGGTATCTCCATTTTTTTCTGTTGGATGTTTATTCGGTGTCTCGGGTGTATAATGAATGTTATAAAAAGATTTCTTATGGGCAAGATAATCTATTTCATCCATTTTGAGCTTGAATTCACCCCTTTCTTAACCATTTGGAGATTTCTTTCTCTAGATTTCGATTTTTTCTCTCTATAATTGAGAGCTCTTCTTCCTCTTCTTATATATCTTATTGTTGTTAATCATTTTATTATGCTACTTATTTTTATTATTCTACTTATTTTTATTATTCTACTTATTTTTGTTATTCTTCTTATTCTAATTATTTTTCTAAATGTTCTTATTTTTCTTATTATTCTTATTCTAATTAATCTTTTTATTCTTCTTATTTTTCTTATTCTTCTTATTCTTCTAATTTTTCTATTTTTTCTAATTATTCTTATTCTTCTTATTTTTTTTTATTCTTATTTGTGTTAGTCTTGATATTATTATTATTATTATTATTATTATTATTATTATTATTCTTATTCTTATTCTTATTCTTATTATTTTTATTCTTCTTATTCTTCTTATTCTTCTTACTCTTTTTTATTTTCTTATTTTTCTTATTCTTTTTATTCTTTTTATTCTTTTTATTCTTCTTATTCTTCTTATTCTTCTTATTCTTCTTATTCTTCTTATTCTTCTTATTCTTCTTTTTGCAATTTTTTTCTGTTTTTTTATTCTTTTAATACATCACATTTTTCTTATTCTTCTTATTTTTCTTATTCCTATTTAAATCTTATTCTTTTAATTCTTCTTATTTTTATTATTCTTCTTTTTGTTTTTTCTTCTTATTCTTCTTATTTATATTTTCTTCTTATTCTTATTTTTATAATTATTCTTCATATTCTATTTTTTCTTATTATTCTTTTAATTCTTTTTATTATTCCTAATCATCTTATTCTTCTTATTTTTCTTATTCTTCTTAGTATACATATTCTTCTTATTCATGTTATTCTTGTTATTCTTTTTATTCTTCTTATTCTTCTTATTCTTCTTATTCTTCTTATTCTTATAATCCTTCTTATTCTTTTTATTCTTCTAATTTTGTTTATTCTTCTGATTTTTTTATTCTTCTTATTCTTATTATTTTTTATTGTTCTTATTCATTCTTATTCTTCTTTGTATTCTTATTCTTCTTATTCTTCTTTGTATTTTTATTATTCTTCTTCTTCTTCTTTTCTTTTTATTCTTCATTTCTTTTTTTTCTTCTTTTCTTTTTATTCTTAATTTTTTACTTATTCTTCTAATTCTTCTTATTTTTTTATTATTCTTATTCTTCTTATTTTTCTTATTCTTCTTATCCTTCTTATTCTTCTTAGTATTCTTATTCTTTTTATTCTTCTTATTCTTCTTATTCTTCTTTATCTTCTTAATCTTTTTATTGTTTATATTCTTACTATTCTTCTTATTATTCTTGCTCTACCTATTTTTTTAATTCTTCTTATTCTTTTTATTCTTTTATTATCCTTATTCTTCTTGTTATTCTTTTTCTTCTTATTCTTCTTAATCTTCATATTTTACTTATTCTTCTTATTTTTCTTATTCTTTTTAAACTGTGTTATTCTTCTTATTCTTCTTATTCTTCTTATACTTTTTATTCTTCTTGTTTTTGTGATTCTTCTTTTTCTTTTTATTCATCTTATTCTTTTTATTTTTTTTATTCTTCTTATTATTCGTATCTTATTCTTCTTATTCTTCGTATTCTTCTTATTCTTATTTTTTTCTTATTTTCTTATTCTTCTTATTCATCATTTTTTTCTTATATTTCTTATATTACTTATTCTTCTTATTCTTCTTATTTTACTTATTCTACTTATTCTTCTTATACTTCTTATTCTTCTTATTCTTTTATTCTTCTTATTCTTTTATTCTTCTTATTCTTTTATTCTTCTTATTCTTCCTATTCTTTTTACTCTTACTATTCTTCTTATTCTTCGTACTCTACTTATTTTTTTAATTCTACGTATTCTTTTCATTTTTTTTATTCTTCTTATTTTTTTTATTATTCTTATTCTTCATATTCTTGAATTATTCTAAATCTTCTACTTCTTCATAATCTTCTTATTTTACTTATTCTTCATATTCTTTTTTTTCTTCTTATTATTCTTATTTTTCTTATTTTTCTTATTCTTCGTATTCTTCTAATTCTTCATATTTTTATTATTCTTCTTTTTTTTGGAAAGTTTGTTTTATTAAAATAAAATCCATCTCTTTTGGCAGAGGAATACCATTTTTACAATCTAGGACTACCCTTATCCCCTTTTACACCCTTGAATTTAAATAAATGAAATAATGCACATTATGCTTGGAGTGAATCTTCTTATTCTATGTCTAAATGCACCACTCCACTTTGATTATATGCTTAAATTGCTTCACTTGAAGCATATCTTGCCCTGTTTATCTTTTATTTCTCTGCCCCTTATGCTTTTAAGCTTCCCTTTTTTCCCATCTACAGCCACTTATTTGCTGACATCTTGTCTTTTGTTAAAATTTTGGCAGCCTCTTTATTATTTTATTCAGATTCATCATATCCTTTCTTGCCTTTTGTTGTTTATTCCTTTGACCATTGCATCTCATGTACCTCAAACACATAAAGCCAAGAACATAGAACAACAGATATCAATATATATTTCTTCCTGACCAATAGCACAACCTTTCTTCACTGCCCCTTGTAGGCTGTATTAATACAGTAGTCACTTCAACTTTGGCAGCCTCTTTTATATTGCATCTAGAGCTACCCTTATCCACTTTTACACAATTGAAAATAAATAAACATGCACATTATGCTAGAAGTGAATCTTCTTGTGGTAGCTCTAAGTGACATCCTGTGTTTAGTAATATTTTGGTAGCCTTTTTGTTGTTTATTCAATTTCCTCCTATCCTCCTTTGACTTATGTATGCATTTGACCATTGTATCCCCTGCACCTCAAGCACACAAAGACAAGAACATAGAAACAATCGGTAATATATTGCTTCCTGTCCAATCGCACTTCCTTTCTTCACTACCCCTTGCAGGTTGTTTGAATACAGCAGGCACTACTACTAGATTTTATTAGCCTCACTCTCTTTCTTATGTTGCAATGACCAATGCAGTTCCTACACTTCAAACATACCAAACAAACAGAATATACATTGATTTTTGACCAACAGCTCAACCATGAGACCTTACACTGTTTAATACAGCAGGCCAACTGTACAATAAGAGCTTCACATAATTTTAATTTATTTAAAACCCGATTGTCTACTTAGGCTGTGACAGTTAGTCACTACCCATTTTTTCTTTCCTTGCATAGGTCATTTTCCATATACTTCCATCATAACCCATGCCTGTAATTCTGAAAAACAAAATAGAGCAATGTATATTTTTATATTTTTCCCATAGGATCGGGGAGATCAAGAATTTCTTTACTGTTTTTGAATTCTATTATATTTAAAAATGTTATTCTTTCTCTCTCTAACTTTAAATCTTAGAAGAAGGGGGTTGTGATCTGAGGAGGTGCTGCTTAAGTGTTTCACACTCACCCCTCCATAGTAGTCCATTCATTTGATGTTATAGAGATTATGGTTAAGTCTAGACCAGATCATTCCCCTATTTTTCTGGTTATTATACCATGTGAAGTTAGGACCCAAATACTCATCCTCCATGAGGTTTGTATTATTAATTACTACATTAAATTGGGCTATAGCTAATGGATCATGTGGCTTTCCTCCTTTTTTTCTAATATTTCTAACCACGTTAAAATCTCCTATTATGATCCATGGTGTATTTCTATCAGCTATCTCTTTCATTTTACCCCAGAGATCTTTCCTTTTTTCTTTCGAGTTGCTGGCATAAACCACTGATATAATTGGATCCGCATTTTTACTTAGCTTAATATCAATGATATGATCCTCCTCTGAAATAATTTCTATATCAATTTTATTTTTCCATAACAGCCATATCTTGCCATTATTATTAGAAAATGTATTTTCTAGCCCTAATTTCTTTTTATACATTTCTAGTGAATCCTTATTAACCATAGGTTCTGTTATTATCACAATTCTAATATTATGGATTTTTATTAGTTTTTAAATTTTATTTATCGACAGAGCATTTCCTACTCATCTTATGTTCCAATATAGACTATTATACATTATTAAGTCTAGCTTGCGCTTTGGTTATGCATCTTGTTTCATAGTACATGTTTAAATATTTTCTCTTATTTCTTGAAATTTTACTTATACTCGATTTAGGCTGCTCATTTTTACTTACTAACTTAAATTTTCTTATTTGAAAACTCATCAAATTTATTTTTTCTATTGCACTATCCTTGCTTTTCAGAAATCCCTCCCACTCTTTTTGAGCAATCATCTTTGAATCATCTTGTGTCAATGCTGAATCTAAACTTTGCATTTCTTTGTGCATAGCCGTGATGGGAAAACTTTTAGCATCAGTTCCTTCCTCTGATAGGAGGTTATCTTCCTCCCTATTGAAGTTTATTATTTCATTTACTAAATCTAGTTCCATTGCTGTTTTTGTTACCTCTCTCTTCCTCAAACCCTTCCTCCCTGCCCTCGCCATCGCATTAATCCCTATTGAGGTTATCTAACCATTTTTTTTATTTCTAATATTTTTCTTCTACCCTCCTTTTTATCCCCATCTTCCTCCCCTTCCTCCAACTCTTCAATTACGTCTTTACTGCCTTCCTCTCCTCCCCTACTGCCTAAACCCTTTTTCTGCCCTACTCTAACTCACCTCTTCTGCCCTATCTAGCCTATCCCCCTGCCTCTTTTTTACCCATATTTTCTTCCTCTTCCTCAATTCTGGTTTGCCTAACCTCTTCCCTTCCTTTACAATGCATTCTGAAACTGAATGGCCCAATTTTTTACAGTTTAAACAATATTTAGGTAAATTTTCTGCAATTATATCTTGCCAATACCCACTTGAATCCCCATTATCCACCCACACTCTATTCGTAATAGAAGCAGAAACATCCACCTTCACACACACCTTTGCCATGCTCGGCCTTGTCATATCGATCGTAGCTCCATCTATTAGCCAAGGCTTACCCACACACCGTAAAATATAATATAAGGAATGTTTATAGAATAGGTGAAATAGGAAATGAGGGAGAAAAAACCAAACCAGGGCTTGCACGAATTCCTCTTTTAGGATGAATTCGGGAGTCCATTTGAACAACCTCATTGGATAAAACGAGATGCTCCACGACCCACGTAGCCATAACCAGAGTAAGTCTTCTTCCTCATTGAGTTGAATTATTATATGTTTTGCATCATACCACACAATTCTTACCGAGTCCTAAAGCTTCAAAGCTTCGAAGAATGCATATATATTTTTAAATTCGTGGCTCCCATGAGAAAATTTGCCCAGAAGAGTAAGCTTAAATGGGGCCATAAGATTCTCGATATCCACCATCAATAAACAGACTGCTGGTGCTTCCTCCTTCACACAAAAGACTAGGCTTAATGTATCGGGTTGAGTAATAAGCGAGGCAAATGATTTTATGTTAAATATGTTAGAGAGATTTTATAACTCAAGCTTGAGAGCTTCAACAATGGAGTTTCTCTCTTTACAAAACCCATGTTCGCTCTCTAGAATTGAGGGAAAAGCAAATTGAAACCCCCCTTCTTTTTCATTTCTTGTTTTTATTTATCTTATTAGTATTATTATTCTTATTATTCTTCTTATTCTTTTTATTCTTCTTATTCTTCTTATTTTTCTTATTCTACTTATTCTTTAATTTTTTTCTTTGTTTCTTTTAATTATTCTTATACTTCTTATTCTTCATTTTTTTCATATTCTTATTATTTTTCATGACACCTCTTCCTTTATACTTTCTTTCTTATTATTTTTCTTATTATTTATTTCTTATTATTCTACTTATTATTTCTTTCTTATTATTTGTTTCCTTTATACATATTCTTCATTTCTTTCTTATTATTTTTTCTGCCATATTCTTATTATTCTTCATATTCTGAAGAAGAGGTATCCTGAAGAAAGAAAGAAAGAAACAAATTCCTGCCATAATACACATGTTCGAACAACCCTCTTTTTGAAAAGCTGCTGCCTTCTCTTGTCTCTTCTACTCTACTCCCTTAAACCCTATAAACACCTCTCTGCATAACTTAAAATACCATATCATATACATTTACTAAAATCATACCCATAACCCTTTTCCCAACCCTTAATACATCTAATCATATGCAAAATTTTATTCGTGTTTCTGCCTCCACTCCATTCCATGCACATAAAACTCCAAAAAACAGAATTCACATCAGTAATATAGCCTTACCATATTAATTTCCACAACATTAATTCATAAAACAAAATTCACAACAGTTCTGGTGCAGCCGAGTCCTTCCCCTCAAATGTGCCCTTTAGCTGCAATCCTTGAAACACTAAGAAAAAGCAACCAAAACTACAAAAGAAAACCTCTACAATCTATATCAGTCCACCATACCCAAAAGTTCCACTTACCCTTATCTCTGTGTATAACCCCCTATACACAACGAGTGGCCTATAAGCTCCTCCTATTCCTACGCTCATAAACTCACTTATTATCACCTATTCCGAGCAGGGCCTCCACTTATTCTCCTTTCCTCCCTTTTTCAACTCATAGGTAAGGGGTTCCTAGCCTATCCAATATAGCTAATCCTTTTAGTATATATGGCATATTATTTCTCTCGAACTCGTTTACCCCTTTAAGTAATCCTAACCTAGCTAGAGTATCAGCGAGAGAATTTGCCTTCTTGTATATGTGTGATATGCTTGTATTTAGTTCTTCCATTATGTTTATTATAATTTCAATCTCCTCTTCATACCTCCATAACACCATTCTTCTTGTGGATGGATCCACTAGTAAGGTGAAATCTACTTGAATTTGCAAGCTTTTTAATTCTCTCCTTACAAATTAGTAGCCCTCTTTTTAGTACACAGATTTCTGAGTGCAGGGCTGATGAGGCATTGCAAGCCATAATGAAAGCTTTTAGAGTTATGCCATGCAAGTCCCTTTAACTCCTCCCTCTCTTGCAGTCCCCATGTCCCTATTAAAACTTTCGTACGTTTTTAGAGCATACTTTCCTACTGAAGCCTTATTCCATCTTATAATCTTTATGCCTTGTAATTTCTTACTATATAGAGAAAGTCCCCATATGTTTTTAATGTCTCATTCTGCTTGTAGATTTTTAACTCTAACGGTCTTTGTGGCTGAGATATTCCCAATTTCTCAATTGATATCTTTTAAAATATCTACCACATTCATCTGTATTCCATCGAATCTGCTCCTATTTCTGGCTTTCCATAAACACCAGATGGTAACATGTGGTAGATTTTGGATTGAGCTTGTGTTTTGAAGTATGCTTTTCCCCATATTTTTACTCTATCCACTAAACCAACCTATTTGACACTAATCTACATGGATTTATCTAAC
Source organism: Sapria himalayana (assembly GCA_029783825.1). Taxonomy (NCBI): domain Eukaryota; kingdom Viridiplantae; phylum Streptophyta; class Magnoliopsida; order Malpighiales; family Rafflesiaceae; genus Sapria; species Sapria himalayana. The sequence goes on along the minus strand of JAREIK010002563.1, from coordinate 1,073,600 downwards.
TCCTTTCATACTACTACTATAGTTTTCCCTATCGAAAATAAATGATCTATAGTTTCAACTACTGCCAGACAGCATTCGCATCGAGATACTAAGCATATTCCTTTCTTTTGTTCATTGAAATCAACTAGTATAGCATTAAAGAGTACTTTCCATGTAAGCGAGTTCATTTTTTGTGGGTTGTCACTTTTCCACACCCATTTAAAAATAGATTGTGGAGATTTTTTTTTATTAGTTCTTTCACCAAATATATTGTGAAGATTCTTTGTGGTGTGAGTGTCCAATTTCAACCACTCTTTTGCAAGATCGTGCATGACTCCACTACTTCTTTCTGGTTCACCAGAAATTTAGAGTTCCTTGATGCATTTCTATTATCTATAAAATTATCTCATCCATATTTAGTTCTCAAATTTTGCCCATAAGCTTTCTTTTTCTTTTAACCTCCACCAACCTTTACAATCCCATGCCTTAATCATATCCATCAAACTTATTATGCCTAAGCATGCTTCCTCTTTTGAGTGACATATATCATCCCAGCTCTTCCAGTGAAACTTTCATCTACCTTCTTTCTTGCCCTATTGAAAATTACCCATTTCTATTTGTAATTTTTTTATAAATTTTTTTGGGGGGGTGAATGACAGACAGAGTGTGTACCAAGGTGCTTTGAACCACGTGAAAGATTAGAGTTATCCTTCATCCAAAACTTAGTAAGGCCTCATTCCATCCTGTCATTTTTTTTCTCATTTTATCTAGAAGGAAGCGTAGATATTCTTTTCTTTATCTACCTTCATATATGGGGCAGCTCAAGTATATTAAAGTTCCCTTGTTTTGCATGAAACTAGTGATATTTTTAACTTTTTGAGCCACTTTAACCGGTGTTTTCAAGGCTAGCATGAACTGACACTTTTATTTATTAATAGTTTGCCTAGTTTTCATCTCAAATGTTTGCATCAAATCCATCAATTTAACTATCAAGCTACTACAGGCATTTGTAAAAATTATCAAATCATTCACATAGGCTAAATAGCCTATTCTCGGGGCATTTCTAGGATGTTTGAACAGTATTATTTTGTCTTCTGACATTCTCCTATTAAGATTTCGAATCAATAATTCTAGATATATATCGAATAATAGTGGAGACAAAGGGTCACCTTGTCTTAAGCATCTTCTTGGCTTAAACTCCTCCCTTTTTTTACCATTCACAATAAATTTTACCCTCGCACTGGAGATACATCTATATATTAAATCAATGCATAATTCCGAGAATCCTAGCCTTTTCAAGGCAAAGTAGAGTGTATCCCACTCCACCATGTCAAAAGCTTTAGACATATCTAGTTTGACCACTAGGGTATATCCTCTAGTTTTAACTACTATTTCTCTCATCATTTCGGAAGCTAAATTAATTTTTTCTACCATTAAACTATTTTTAACAAATGCCAATAATTATTGAGATATTATCTGTGGTAATATGCTGGTTAATCTACTTTGATGAATTTTTGCCAGAATCTTATAAACTGTATTACATAAGCTAATTGCTCTAAAGTCTTCACATTTCTATGGAGACTCCTTTTTTGGGATTAGCACAAAAAAAAAAGAGTTTGCCCAGTATTTTGGTATATCTGAACCTACAAAAATGCTAGAGAATGCAAGTACCATATCATTTTAATGATATGCCAGCATGTCTAGAAAAAAGAATTATTCCAGCCATCCGACCCATCTTTATCTAAACTAAATATAGCATTTCTAATTTCTTCTTCCTTCGAAATGTTCACCATCCTTTGATTCTCATCATTGGTGATAATAATGTTAATTTCCTTCATTAATGTATCTCCTTCATGCTGAAAATGCTCACATAGATGGCTCTTAAAAAAAGCTTCGAAGAGGGTGCTATTTCTCCTTCACATTCCATCATTGTTTCCTTGCCATTCATTATACCTTTAATCTTGTTTTTTTGAGCTTTGATTATACTCATGTTATAGAAAAATTTTGTGTTTTTATATCCTTTCGTGAGCCATTTTATTTTTGCTCGTTGTTTCCAAAAGACTTCCTCCATGTGCAAACTCAGTCTCATGTGTCCTTTGGCTTTACTCAACTTTTTTTTGCTCTCTTCATTTTGATTGATTTCATATTCTAGTTCTAGTTTTTATACCTCTTCTTCCTCCTTGATTTTTTTATTCAAATGCCCAAAATCTTCTTTATTCCATGTAAGCAAGCTGTTCTTTAACCTGTGCAGCTTAGCTTTTAGAATCTAGATTGGTCTTTCTGAGACTAGCTCCTTCCACTAATCCCTCACTACTTTATCAAAATTTATATGATGCACCCACTACTAGTAATCCTTTGATTTTTGTGCAAGGTTTGGAGTAGTGGGCTATGGTTTGAATAGGTTCTATTCAAGTATCTCAGCTTTATGGTCCCATGTGAGAGAAGCCACTTAGCATTATACATCACCCTATCAAGCCTTGCCCAGATTGCTCCACTCTTTTGCCAGTTAATACACCAGGTATGACTCGATCTTATATAATCTACTTCTAGTAGATAAGTCATGGCTAGAATATCATTGAATTGAGTCATGGCTAGCGAATCTGGGGGTCTGGCTCCTTTATTTTCTCGTGCACTTCTAATCACATCAAAATCTTTTCTAAAGATCCATTTAGTATCTTATAATACTATGTCTTCCATTTCCTTCCATAATTCTAATCTATCTTTCTTTGCATTTTTGGCATAAACTACCGATATTATTTCTTCCACTTTTGTATTTGCTTTTAAGTGAACTACATTTTCCGTGTCCTTTAAAATTTCAATGTCAGGTTTATTATTCCACATAATCTAGAGTTTACTATTTAAATTCACAATCTCATTATTAAATCCTAAGATTTTACTATATTTACTAATCTTGTCCTTTTCTAACATAGGTTCCACAATTATGACTAAGGTGATTTTATGAATTTTTATTAATTTTATCAACCTGTTCACCGAGTGGTTGTTTGCCACTCTCCCTATTTTCCAGTATAAGAAACTATCCATTATACCCAAATTTTGATTGATCTCTTGTTGTACAATTAGACTCATATGTCTTATTTAAGTATGTCTTCCTATTTATTGGCGGCTTCGATTCACTAGGAGTAAATTGTGAAAACTCATTTTATATTGGGAGCTACCCTAGTTGTATTGTCATTCATTTTAAAGCTTCAATAGACACATTTCTAGTGAGTTTAGCCCAATCCTTTTCGTATAACATTAAATCATCCTTTAATTTATTTGAGTCCTCTCATATGATTCATCCTTATCAGGAAAATGACAGCTGAATATATCTGAGTCTTCTTTGGAAAATCCAGATGATCTTCGTTAAGCCAGCTATATTCTTCTTGATGCTCATTGAAACCCCTCATAGACTTATTTCTCATATCCCTCTTCTTTCTACCTTTCACCTCAATCCATTCCCCCTTATTTTCTTCTACTGCCCATTCCTCTTCAATCAGTAAACTATTCTTTTCCTCATGTATTTTTTTACTGAATACCCCTACCTCTACATCCTCCTCTCTTCTCACCACTACCTCTTACTCTAGTCCCACCTCTAGACTCTCCCCTTCCTCTACCCTTGTCCCTCTTAGACTATGCCTGGGGGCCCCTTTGTTATCCCTCCTAACCCATTTATTTTCTCACTCCCTCCCTCAATCTTTCTTTCAATTCTCCCATCTCTACTCATCTTGTCCTATTATGCACTCCGCTATGTCGTGCCCAATCCTTCTGCAAATAGAGCAGTACGGTGGCAAGTTCTCGAGTAGGATGGGTTGCAAAAACCCATCGTTGTGCCCTACATCATCATTACCTATCCATATCTTTGATGGCTGTTGTGTGAGTAAATTAAATTCAATACATACCGAACATTATTTTGTTGAGTCATGGTTGCAATCACCTCATCCTGTAACATAGGTTTTCCCAAGCATGAGGCAATAGCATCTAGAGGGTGATTGTTATAGAGAAATAATGGAAGATTCGAGAAATAGAACCAAACTGGGGCTATCAGGGAATCTTCGAGTGGAATAAAATTTTTCGTCTATTTTAATATGTGCATAGGATATCCATTAACATACCTTTGCCCCCATAGCCAAATTCTATGATAATCTTATTTTTCTTATTCTTTTTATACTTCTTATTTTTATTATTCTTCTTATTCATCTAATTCTTCTTTTCTTCTTATTTTTCTTGTTCTTCTTATTCTTGTTGTTTTTGTTATTCTTCTTATTTTTAATATCATTCTTATTCTTTTTTATCTTCTTATTCGGATTATTCCTATTATTCTACTTATTCTTCTTATTTTTTTTATTATTCTACTAATTATTTTTATTTTTCTTATTCTTCTTATTTTCTTATTTTCTTATTCTTCTTATTAATCTTATTGTTATTATTCTTCTTTTTCTTCTTATTTTTTATTCTTCTTTTTTGTATTCTATTATTCTTTTTATTGTTCTTATTCTTCTTATTCTTCTTATTCTTCTTATTCTTCTTATTCTTATTATTCTTCTTATTCTTCTTATTCTTATTATTCTTCTTATTCTTCTTATTATTCTTATTATTTTTATTCATATTATTTTTTTATTCTTCTTATTCTTTTTATAATTTTTATTATTCTTGTTATTCTTGTTATTCTTCTAATTATTCTTCTTCTTCTTAATCTTCTAATTATTTTTATTCTTCTTAATCTTCTTATTATTGTTATTCTTCTTATTCTTTTTATTCTTCTTATTCTTTTATTCTTGTTATTCTTCTTATTCTTCTTATTCTTATTAATTTTTTTTTATTCTTCTTATACATTTTAATCTTCTTATACTTTATATTCTTTTTATTCTTTTTATTCTTCTTCTTCTCCTTATTCTTATTATGTTTGTATTCTAGTTATTCTTTTTATTTCCTTATTCTTATTATTCAACATATTCTTATTATTCTAATTATTCTTCTTATTCTTATTATTCTTATTATTCTTCTTATTCTTCTTATTCTTCTTATTTTTCTTATTATTCTTATTCTTGTTATTATTTTTATTATTATTATTATTATTATTATTCTTCTTCTTCTAATTTTTTAATTTGTTTTATTTCTTCATATTCTTTTTATTTTTCTTTTTCTTCTTATTTGTGTAAGTCTAGATAATCTTCTTATTATATTTATTCTTCTTAATCTTATTCTTTTTCTTATTATTCTTATTATTTTTATTCTTCATATTCTTTTTATTCTTATTATTCTACTTTTATTTTTTTTTCTTATTCTACTAATACTTCATATTTTTGTTATCCTTCCTATTTTTCTTATTCTTAAGTTATTCTTATTATTTTAATTCATCATATTGTTATTATTCTTCTTATTCTTATTTTCTTCATATTCTTGATATTCTTATTTTCTTCTTATTCTTATTATTATACTTATTCTTCTTATTTTATTTTTTCTTGTTATTCTTCAAATTCTTTTTATTAATCTTATTCTTCTTATTCTTCTTATATTTCTTATTCTTCTTAGTGTACATATTTTTCTTAACCATGATATTCTTGTTATTCTTTTTATTATTTATATTCTTCTTATTTTCTTATTCTTATTATTCTGCTTATTTTTTTTATTATTCTAATTATTTTTATTTTTCTGATTTTTCTTATCCTTCATATTCTTGTTATTCTTATTATTCTTCTTATTATTCTTATTCATTCTTATTCTTCTTTGTATTCTTATTATTCTTATTCTTCATATTCTTTTTTATCTTTTTATTCATCTTACACTTCATTTTTTTATTCTTATTTTTATTCTTAATAATTATATTCTTTTTGTTCTTCTTATATTTATTATTCTTTTAATTCTTCCAATTCATATCATTCTTACAATTGTTCTAATTCATTTTATACTTTTTATACTTCTTATTCTTCTTTCTTATTTTTTTTATTCTAATTTTCTTCTTAATTTTCTAATTCTTCTTTTACTTCTTATTTTTCTAATTCTTATTATTCTTCTTTTATTTTCATTCTTTATATTCTTCTTATTCTTCTTATTTTATAATTCTACTTATTCTTCTTTTTTTTTATTATTCTTAATTTTCTTATTATTTTTATTCTGATTATTCTTCTTATTCTTCTTATTCTTCTTATTATTTTTATTCTTCTTATTCTACTTTTCTTCTTATTTTTGTTATTCTTCTAATACTTCGTATTTTTCTTTTTCAGCCTTTTTTTTATTTTTAATTTATTCTTATTCTTTTAATTCTTCTGAATCTTATTATTCTTCTTATTCTTATTTTCTTCATATTCTTATATTCTTATTTTCTTCTTATTTTGAATATTATACTTATTCTTCTTATTTTATTTTTTCTTGTTATTCTTCGAATTCTTTTTATTATTCTTATTCTTCTTATGATTCTTATTTTTCTTATTCTTCTTAGTATGAATATTCTTCTTAGTATAAATATTCTTCTTAACCATGATATTCTTATTATTCTTTTTATTATTTATATTCTTTTTAATCTTCTTATTCTTCTTATTCTTATTATTCTGCTTATTATTTTTTATTCTTCTAATTATTTTTATTCTTCATATTCTCCTTATTCTTATTATTCTTCTTATTTTTCTTATTAATTCTTAGTATTCTTTGTATTCTTATTATTCTTATTCTTCATATTTTTTTTATCTTTTTATTCATCTTACACTTCATTTATTTTATTCTTATTTTTCTTCATATTATTAATTATCTTTTTGTTCTTCTTATATTTATTATTCTTTTAATTCTTCTAATTCATATCATTCTTACAATTGTTGTAATTATTTTTATACTTCTTATTCTTCTTATTCTTCATATTCTTCTTATTCCTATTATTCTTCTTATTCTTCTTTTCTTATTTTCTTTTTATTCTACTTTTATTCTTATTTTTCTTATTTTTCTTTTACTTCTTATTGTTCTTATTCTTATTATTCTTCTTTTCTTCATATTCTTTATATTCTTCTTATTCTTCTTATTCTTCTTATTCTTATAATTCTCCTTATTCTTCTTGTTTTTTTTCTTCTTATTCTTCTTATTATTCTTATTATTTTTATTCTGATTATTCTACTTATTCTTCTTATTCTTTTTTTATTTATATTCTACTTGTTTTTTTATTCTTCTTATTCATGTTATTTGCATTATTCTTTTTATTCATATTATTCTTCTTATTCTTCTTATTCTTATTATTTTTAATAATATTATATTTCATTAAATTCTTCTAATTCTTCTTAATATTTTTATTATTCTTTTTCTTCTTATTCTTATTATTCTTCTTATTCTTCTTATTCTTCTTATTCTTCTTATTTTTATTATTTTTCTTATTCTTCTAATTTTTCTAATTCTTCTGATTCTTGTTATTCTTCTTATTCTTCTTTATATATATATTATTCTTATTTTTTTATTCTTCTTATCCATGCTATTCTCATTATTCTTATTATTCGTATTATTCTTCTTATTCTTCTTATTCTTATTTTTTTTTAATATTCTACTTCTTTAAAATCTTCTAATTCTTCTTATTCTTCTTAATATTTTTATTATTCTTATTCTTCTTATTCTTATTATTCATATTATTCTTATTATTCTTATTATTCTTCTTATTCTTCTAATTCTTCTCATTCTTATTATTCTTCTTATTTGTATTAGTCTTCTTATTCTTCATATTCTTTGTATTCTTCTTAATCTTCTTATTTTTCATATTCTTCTTATTCATCTAATTATTCTTATTCTATTTCCAAAAGATTTGAATTAGCGATAGCCTCATTAAAATGTGCAATGGCTTCTGGATTTGGCCGTCTTCCTCCTAATTTCTCCCTCGGGTATCTAATTACAATAAAATCTTCTCCGATGATCCAGGGGAGATCTGTTTGGGCTATCTCATCCATTTCCTTCCATAGAGACTTTCCTTTTTCTTTGGTATTTTTTGCATATACTGTAGTAAAGAAAGTCTCTGAATTTTCTACTTTAAAGTGTATAAGTTGTTCGATAGATTTCAAAACTGAAATATCTATGCTTCCATACTACATGAACCAAATTTTTCCATTGATATTAGCCGTAGCATTGTCGAAACCAATTATTTTTTTTATAGTTTTCTAATTTACGGGAATCTACCATCGGTTTAGATAAAATGACTTTCTTTACTATATGAATTTTTATTAATTTTTTAATCCTATTTAGAGAGGGCTTATTTGCCACACCTCTAATATTCCAATAGATACAGCTATCCATTAATAGTTGATCTAGCTTGTGCTCTCGTTATGCATTTTGAATCATACTTCATATTTAAGTATTTTTTTCCTATTTCTCATAGATTTTATAGAGCTCGATCCACTTACCTAAGAACTATTAAAACAAATTCTGCCTAATTGAAGGGGCCATGATCTTTGCTTCTTCCATTGCTTCCTCCCTTGTATACAAGTTCCATTTCATTATCGCCATCCTTGCATCCTCGTTCAGCTTCAACATGTGCTTACTATCTTCAATATTTGCTAGAGGGAGATAATCACACCTCTTAGATTCATGTTCTGTTTCAGAAATATCCAAAACATCCTCGTCCATCCAACTATAATCTATTTCGCTGTCCATTGTCGAAGGATTCTGCTTGCTTCTTCTAGCCCCCTTCCTTTTCCGGAACTATTTTTTTCTAGGTTTATTTTTTTCTCCCTCTGAAACAACCGACCTTTCACTTATCCTATTCTATTTTTCATCCTCTCCACTCCTCTCTTCTCTAGAAAATTTTTCCTCCTTCACCATTTCCTTAGCTCTTTCTTCTTGTATATCATTATTAATTATACTGCTTGAGATTTCCTTTCGATTCTCCAATTGGTTTTGCTTCCTTACCGACATCTCAGCCTTTCCCCTTCCTTTCCCCTTCACCTCCCCCAAGCTATCCCTGCCCACCCTACATTCCTCTTAAATGTGCCCAAGCCTCCTACAATTTTTACTGAAACTTGGGGCTTGCTCAGGAACAATGTGTTGGCAAAAACCAGCCCCTTCCTCAGTACCAATCCATACTTTCAGTGGGTGCTAGACTTCGAGGTTAGTTTCGATACAAATCCTTGCACCATGAAGTCATGTAATCGAAGTAGTAGCCTCATCCATAAGCATAGGCTTCCCGACACACGTCGCAATATAGTAGAGTGAAGATTTATTAAAAAACGGCAATGAAAGGTTAGGAAAAGAATGCCATACCAAAGCTATCAGAGCTTCCTCCATGGGAAAGAAATTCGTAGTCCATTTTAGCAGACGGATAGGATAGCCAGAGATGAACCATTGCCCTCTCAGCCACATTCTATTGTAATCCTCTTCCTCCATGTATTGAAGGAAAACGTGTTTCGCGTCATAATCTCATGTTTTTACTCTACCTTTGATCTTGAGAGTATTGAGGAAACCTCGAATATCATCAAATCATGGCATGCCGTGAGAGAACTTGCCCACAAGAGTAATCTTGAAAGGCTCCTCCAATCTCTCGATTCTTCCTTGGTAAATATCAATGCCTAGAATTCATTTTTCCTCCTGAGCTTAGGTAAATTAGGCGCGGGTTCTTCGAGGACCGAAGTAAATGACTTCTTCATGGACAAGAAGCCGTTATCCTCCATTATGAGATTGAAAGCAAGCTTGAAAACGCATGAAAATGGGATTTCTCTCTCTAGAAAAAATTTACTTTCTCACTCTATAATTGAGAGAGAGATTAGATACTTTATTATTCTTCTTGAAAAAGCTTAAATTTGAACTTTCTCTCTAGAAAAGTCACGTTCTCTCTCTAGAAAAATAACTTTCTCTCTCTAAAAAATGAACTTTCTCTCTCAAGATTGAAATCAAGCTTGAAAAAGCCGTTATCCTCCATTATTATTCTTATTCTTCTTATTCTTATTATTCTTCTTGTTCTTTTTATTATTTTTTAGTTTTTATTCTTTTTATTCTTTTTATTCTTCTTATTCAACCTATTTTTCTAATTCTCATTATACTTTTTATTCTACTTATTCTATTTATTATTCTTATTATTCATATACTTCTTATTCTTTTTTTTCTTCATATTCTTCTTTTCTTTTTATTCTTTCTATACTTCTTATTCTTGATATTATTTTAATTCTTATTATTATAATTATTATTTTATTTATTCATCTTATTCTTCTTATTCTTCTTATTCTTGTTTTTCTTCTTTTTCTTATTTTTCTTCTTATTTTTCTTATTCGTCTTATTCTTCTTATTCTTTTTATTCATTTTTTTCTTCTTATTTTATTTATACTTCTTATTATTTTTATTCTTCTTATTTATGTTATTATTCTTATTCTTCATATTCTTTTTTATTCTTTTTATTCTTCTTATTCTTTTTATTCTTCATATTCTTCAAATTCTTTTTTTTCTTCTTATTGTTATTATTATTCTTATTTTTCTTAATCTTTTTAATCTTCATTTTCTTCTTATTCTATTTATTCTTATTATTATTATTATTATTATTTTTCTTTTTATTCTACTTATTTTTATTATTCTTTTTATTATTCTTATTATTCTTATTCTTTTTATTCTTCATAATCTACTTATTCTCATCATATTTCTTATTGTTCTTAGTCTTCTAATTCTTCTTATCATTCTAAATCTTCTACTTCTTATTATTCTTTATTCTTATACTCTTTATTCTTCTTTCTTATTTTTTTATTCTGCTTATTCTTCTTAATCTTTTTATTCTTCTTATTCTTTTTAATCTTTTTTATTTTTTTTATTCTTCTTATTCTTTTTATTCTTCTTATTCTTTTTATTCTTCTTATTCTTTTTATTCTTCTAATTCTTCTTATTCTTCTTAATCTTCTTATTCTACTTATTTTTTTTTTATTTTACTTATTCTTATTTTTCTTCTTATTATTCCAATTCTTCATTTTCTTCTTATTCTACTTTTTATTCTTATTTTTCTTTTTCTTCTTATTTTTCATTTTTTTATTATTGTTTTTATTCTTCTTATTCTTCTTATTATTCTAATTCTTATTATTCTTCTAATTCTTATTATAATTTTTATTCTTCTTATTATTCTCTATCTTCTTAATTTTCTTCTTTTTATTCTTCTTATTCTTCTTAATCTTCTTATTATTCTTATATTTCTTATTGTTCTTAGAATTATTATTCTTCTTATTATTCTAAATCTTCTAATTCTTCTTATTATTCTTTTTCTTCTTATTCTTCTTATTCATCTTTCTTATTTTCTTATTCTTCTTTTTCTTCTTAATCTTTTTATTCTTTTTATTATTTTAAATCTTCTTATTCTTCTTATTCTTCTTATTCTGCTTATTATTCTTATTCTTCTTATTTTTCTTATCCTTCTTTTTCTTATCATTCTTTTTCTTATCATTCTTTTTCTTATTATTCTTATTATTCTTCTTATTCTCTTTATTCTTTTTTTTTAAGTTTTATGTTATTAGTATTAACAATCTCTTTCGACGGAGGAATACCATTTGTATACCCTACTTGCTTACTACCCGTATCCCCCTACACCCATTTTTATCCTTAGATACATCCTATCAAGCTATTTAATCTTTAAGGCATAGATTTAGCTAGTAATAAGTTCTACTTGACTAAGTTTTCCATTGCCTTTTTTGCTGTAACTTTATTCACTTTTCAGCTACTATTCTATACAATAAAGATCATACAAAATAAATCTATTATGCTCTACTCCTACCCGTTTTTCTTCCATTTTCCCACCCCTTTAACACATTGTCAATCGATTTACAAGTGAGGCCAAGAAAGGATAAAAATGGAGTAAGAAAGTAAGTAGACAGCTTCGGGTAGTAGGCATTCCATCCTGCCATTGGGTGCTATCTTCATTTGCTTTGCCTTCATTTTCCTTTAACTTTGAGTGCTTTTTCTTCCCTTCACTTTCTCCTTCATTTGACTCTGACTTCATTAGCTTTACTTTCATTGCAAGGGATTTAACATTCATAAGAAGGGCCAAGGATCTGTCTTTTTCTTTGGCTCTCTTAACTCTTTGCTCTTTATCTTCCTCTTCAAAATTGGGGCTAGCCTCCTCATCTACTTAGCATCAATAGGCTTTATAATGACTAACGCAAACTGAAGTATCCTAAGGTCTGACACAGCCTACCTTACTATGTAACAGACATTGACTCAGACCCTAAACAGAATGTACAACAACTAAAAAGCTATTACAGTTTACAACAGAACAGCACACTTAACTGACAAAATTACAACAGCAGACCCAGGAACCAAAGACCAACAACAGACCATTCTATCTCCACCATTAACAGACACTGTGAACTGCACACTCTACTTATAATTTACTGGATGTTGAGATCTAGATCCCAGCTTCTACTTCTTTCAGTTAGCAGTAAACTGTGCTAACTTTCATGAAAACAATGAGCAAACTTCCTACCTATCAATATCTGTGGTTAAATTACCTGCACCTGGCTCCTTCATTCTGTTTGACATGATTCAATTAATTCAAGGCCGAAAACAATTTTACTCCTTAGGCTCTTTAAGGATCCTACTAATTATTATTATTTTTTATTTTTATTTTTTTTTCCAGCTTAAGGTCTCTCTTTTTATGCCCACCCCTCTGGACCAGGGGGGCTCTTTTCCTGCTCCAAGACCTTCTCCTGAGATACTTATAAAACACATAATAAACAAAATCAAGCATTATACATATATCTACACTTCCCTCCAAGTATTCTAAACCTAAATTTTAATTTTTTTGAACTTTAATATATGGAAAGCCTATTTTATCTAATCTTATTAATCCTTTATACTTTTCTAGAATATTGTTACTATCGAATTCTTGTGAGCCCCTTATTACTCCTTCATCAGCTAATTTGTATGCTAATGCATTAGCCTCCCTGAATATATGTATGATTTGTCCCTTTATTTCCACATTAATTTTTTTATATTTAATATATCCTCTTCAAATTGCTACATTTCTATCTTATCTGTTACTAGATTCACTAGCAGATTCGAATCTACCTGCACTTGAAGATTTTGAAAATTATTTTCCTTGCATATTTTTAATCCCTTTTTTAGAGCCATAACCTTTGCATGCAATGCTGAAGTGGCAGAGGCTTTCATTGTAAATGCTTTTAAAATTGTACCTTCATTATTTCTTATTACGCCTCCTCCTCCTGCAGCTCCCATCTCTCTCTTAAAGCTATCATCCGTGTTTAGCACTAGTCCATTTTGTGGGGGCTTTTCCATCTAATAATTTTTATCTATGGAATCTTCTTTATTCTTGTTGAGAGTCCCCATTCTTTTCTCCTATTCTCGTCCATTCTAGGACTTCTCAACTTTATAGGTCTACAAGCCAAAATAAATGCACATTCATTCTTGATCTCTTCAAATATATCTATAATTTTCATTTAAGTACCTTCAAATCTAGTTTTATTTCTAGCTTTCCATATACACCAGACTGTGATATGTGGTATGTAGTTTTTATCCATTTTAATATCTTATTTTTTGTTTTATTTCTCCCCCAGTTTTTTAATCTTTTTAAAAGAGATCCATTGCCTTTTTCTAGGCCTACATCCGTTTCTAATCTACCCCATACCTTTCCAGCTATCTTTCATGTTGAGAATAACTGATCCATGCTCTCAATTTGTTGATTTCAACATTCACATATGGATGCTAGTTTTATTCCTTTCTTTTGGATATTCTCGTCGACTGGAATAGCTTTTGAGATCAGCTTCCACATAAAGATATTCATCTTCTGTGGAAGCTCCTTGACCCATGCTTTTTCAAAAATTTTTTAAGAAATTTTTTTATTTCTCACCAGTCGTTTTACGCTTTTTAATGTAAATTTCCCTTGTGCATCTAGGGTCCTTTTCCATCCACTCTTAGTTATAATAGAATGATTATCCACTATATCTCATTGCTTATACATTAGTTTCTAGCTTTTTGATGCTCTTTTTGGATTATTAAAGGCATTGTTACCAAGGCCATATCTAGCTTTTATGTAATCTCGCCAAAGGCTGCCATTTTTGTTATTTTTTATCTTCCACCAGCTTTTACAAGCCCAAGCTTTGGCTATATCATTCAATTTTGAAAAGCCCAATCCAGCTTCCTCCACAGGGTTACATAATTATGACCATTTTTTCCAGTGGAGTTTATTTTTACCATCCTTTTTACCCCATAGGAAATTAGATATTTCTTTTTCTAATTTGTTTGTAGTAGTCCTTGGAGGCTGTAAGGACATTAAAACATGTGCCAACGAACTTTGCAGAACATGGGTAATCAATGTTATTCTTTTTAACATACTTAGCAGATCTTCCTTCCAACCTGCAATCTTTTGTCTAATCTTTTTTACTAGGAAAACTAAGTATTCCCCTTTCAATCTATCCTCATAAATCGGACACTCAAGGTACATTAATGCACCTTTCTTTTGTGAAAATCTTGTGATTATTTTTATTTTTTGGGCAATGTTTTCAGGGGTTTTTTCAGCTATCATAAATTGACATTTATTCTTATTCAGTAGCTGCTCGGTTTCTTCATCTAGGACATTTAAAAATCTCATCATGTTTCTCATGGAGTGGCTGCTAGCATTAGAGAAAATTATGTTATCATCCGTATATGCAAAGCAGCTCACGATAGGGGTATTTTTTGGTTGCTTATACAAGAGGATTTTCCCCTCCCTCATTTCTTTTTTTAAATTTACAATGAAGAGTTCTAGGTATATATTAAATAAAATAGGGGAGAGAGGGTCCCCTTGTCTAAGACCTCTTGATGTTTTAAATCACTACTCTCTTATCCATTTATAAGTATTTTAACCCATGTACTAGAAATGAATCTATATATTAAATCTATCCAGAATTCTGAGAACCCCAATTTTCTCATTGAATAGCATAATGTTTCCCATTCAACTCTATCAAATGCTTTAGACAAATCTAATTTCAAAATTAAGTTATGGCATCTAGTCTTAACTCCTAATTCTCTAATCATTTCCGAGGCTAGATTGATGTTTTCCATCATCAGCCTATTTTTAATAAACCCTGATTGTTCTACTGAAATGATAGTATGGAGAATCATGCTGAGCCTATTTTGGAGAACTTTTGCAAAGATTATATAAGTTGTATTACATAAACTAATTGGCCTATAGTCCTCTCCTGTCTGTGGATTTTCCTTCTTAGGAACCAGAACAATATAAGAATTGGCCCATGCCTTGTTAATTTCTGCCTGTGAGAAGATCGAGAAGATGGCAGCAACTATTTTTTATTAATATTTTGTTCATGTTCTATATCTAATTTGACCACTTCCTATTCTGTTTCTTGAATTTTTTTATTAATATTTCCAAAAACCTCTTTATTCCATTTGCATAATGTCAGCCGTAGATTTCGAAGCTTCTTAGCTAGGATTTGCATAGGGTTGCCTGAAAGAGGTTTTTCCCAAGCATCTTTGATAATATCATCAAATCATTTGTGCATTCCCCACATATTTTGGAATTTAAAACCTTTGGACCTCCCTTCAATTTTTTCAAATGTTATCAATAGCGGGCTATGATCAGAGCATGTTCTACTTAGGTGTTTTACCCTTATTCCTCCCATATTTTCTATCCATTTTGTGTTGAATAGGACTCGATCCAGCCTCGACCCATATTGTCTACTTAGGTGGAAGCTTCAATGCCGCTAGAGCTAGCATTTCCTGCCATAATATTTTTCTATCTTCCTTTATGTTGCTCGCATATACCAATGAGATAATCAATTCTGATTGACTTTCTAATTTGAGACTGATTATTTGTTCAGCCTCTATAATTATTTCAATTTCTATTGAGTTATTCCACAATGCCCATAAGTTACCCTTTGAATTAGATAAGGCTTTGTCTAAACAAATTTTCCTCTTGTATTTATCTAGCTTTGTTTTATTTACCATAGGTTTTACTAAGAAAGCAATTTTAATCTTATAAATTTTAATTAGTTTTTCTTAATCTATTTAGCGTAGGGGTGTTAGCCACTCCTCTTAAATTCCAATATAGGGTATTAAACATTTTTAGTTATATCTTGCTTATGCTCTTGTGGTGCATTTCGAATCATACTTTATATTTACATATTTTTTCATGTTTCTTTGGGGTTTGCTAGAGCTAGGTGGGCCTTGCTCTAAGAAGCTAAACATCTATTTTTTTTCTAAACTTTTCCCCATTTCTCTGATTTTATCCAAAGCTTTTTCTCTATTTAATGAACCTCTTTTTGCTATTTTCTTATCCTTTATGTTTGAATTATCTTGTGAAGTGTTCAATATCAGCTTGTTCTCCTCCTTTCGGTTGCTTAAGAATGGCCAATTTCTGGATTCAGATTCCTCTTACGAGAGGTCATCCTCTGCCCAACTGTATCCTTCTATTCTATCATTTAATCCTATCTCACTTCTCATCTCTCTTTTCTTTTCTCTAGCACCCAGTACCCTTCTAAGTCATGATCCTGCTGTCTCTATCTTGTTTACCTCTTTTGCTGAATCTTGAAGCCACATCCTAATACCTTGCATTTTTAGACTCATTTCTAATTTCCCATCATTTTCATGCATCAATTTTTTTTCTACCATTCCTTCCTCCACTAAATTATTCTTTTCCTTCTCTGTTAAGCCCACTTCTACTCCTTCTCTACTCTCCTCCTTATTTCCCTCTACACTCTTACTCATTTCTTGTTCCACTCCTACCACCCCTACTCCGTATTCTGCTATTTTGGAGCTCCTTCCTTCTCTTCTCTATTCATCTGCTTATCTACTACATTCTGCACCTTCTTTACCCATTCACTGTCTATCTTTTTCCTCCCCTCCTCTCTGTGACTTCCCTGCCCCATCTTCTTCCCTCCAACCATGCATGCTACCGCATCATGTCTCATCCTGCTACAAGTTGAGTTGTAGGGTGGCATGGATTCTTGAAACACCTCTTGCCAGAATACATTTGAGAGGTATGTTCCAACCGAAACTCTATTCGGCATAGTAAGTTTTAAATCAACTTCCACACAAATTCAAGCAACACTCGGTCTAGTAATGTGCGGAGTAGCTTCATTTAGTATCCATGGTTTGCCGAAGCATGAAGCAATATAGTAGAGAGATGACTTATTTAAAAATGAAAAGGGAGTTTCAGTAAGTTAATCCATACCAAGGCATCAGAGGGTTCTTCTTGGGGTGTGAAGCTTGGCGACCACTTGAAGACCCGCATGGGGAAGCCCTTAATGTCCCACTGCCCTCTAAGCCAAGTGCGTAGGAAATCATCCTATTCATTGAACTGGAAGAAGACATGTTTTCCATCTTACCATACTAGCTACACCATTTCCCGTAGCATTAATGTCGCGAAAAAAATCATGTAGAGCTTTGAATTCAGGGAGTCCATGGGAGAAATTCGTGATTAGAGTGAGCTCGAAGGATTCTTCGAGCTTCTATAATTCATCCTTCGAAAACAGTAACGCACGCCCTTCTTGTTTAGCATCAATCTTTGGAAACAACCTCTCGGTCCCTTTGGATAATGACGAAAATGATTTTTTATTGGAGAACAATTCGGAATTCTCCATTCTTGGCTTCAATTTGAGCTTAAATCACTCAAAAATGAAGATTTCTCTCTCTAAAAAATACACTTTCTCTTCTAGAAGTTGAGAGGGTTTAAAAAAGGAACCGATTAGAGTGCCCTGAATTTCTTTTTATTCTTCTTATTCTTCATATTCTTTTTATTCTTCTTAATATACTATTTCTTCTTATTCTTCCAATTCTTCTTTTTCATCTTATTCTACTTTTTATTCTTATTTTTCTTTTTCTTTTTTTCTTCATATTTTTATTATTGTTTATATTCTACTTATTCTTGTTAATATTCTAATTCTTATTATTCTTCTAATTCTTCATATAATTTTTATTCTTCTTATTCTTCTTTATCTTCTTAATCGTCTTATTGTTCTTAATTTTTTTTATTCTTATTATTCTTCTTATTCTTCATATTCTTTTTATTCTTCTTATTCTTCTAATTCTTCTCATTATTCTTTTTGTTCTTATTCTTCTTATTATTCTTATTATTCTTATTATTCTTATTCTTCTTATTCTTCTTATTTTTCTTATTCTTCTTAGTCTTCTTATTCTTCTTATTCTTATTGATCTACTTATCCTTCTTATTCTTATTATTCTACTTATTCTTCTTATTCTTTTTATTATTCTTATTATTCACTCTTATTCTTTTTATTCTTCTTATTCTTTTTATTCTTCTTATTCTTCTAATTCTTATTATTCTTATTATACTTTTTATTCTTCTTATTCTTTTTATTATTCTTATTATACTTATTATTATTGTACTTCTTATTCTTCTTTTTCTTATTCTTCTATTCTTTTTATTTTTTGTATTCTTCTTATTCTTGTTATTCTAGTTTTTATTTTAATTATTATTATTATTATTATTCTACGTATTCATCTTTTTCTTATTTTTCTTCATTTTCTTCTTATTTTTCTTATTCTTCTTATTCTTTTTATTCATTTTATTCTTCTTATTCTTTTTATATTTCATATTATTCTTATTCTTCTTATTTTTATTATTCTTCTTATTTATATTATTCTTCTTATTCTTCATATTATTTTTTATTCTTTTTATTCTTCTTATTTTTTTTATTCATCATATTCTTCATTTTCTTCTTATTGTTATTATTATTCTTATTTTTCTAAATCTTTTTAATCTTCATTTTCTTCTTATTCTTCTTATTCTATTTATTCTTCTTATTCTTCTTATTCATTATATTATTCTTTTTCTTTTTATTCTACTTATTTTTATTATTCTTTTAATAATTTTTATTCTTTTTATTCTTCTTATTCTTTTTAATCTACTTATTATTCTTATATTTCTTATTGTTATTAGTCTTTTTATTCTTCTTATTCTTCTTAATCTACTTATTATTCATATATTTCTTATTGTTATTAGTCTTCTTATTCTTCTTATTATTCTAAATCTTCTAATTCTTCTTATTCTTCATATTTTTTTATTCTTTTTTTTCTTCTTATTTTTTTTATTATTCCTATTCTTCAAATTCTTCTTTTTCTTATTATTATTATTATTCTTATTTTTCTTAATCTTTTTAATCTTCATTTTCTTCTTTTTTTTTATAAAGGTTGTTTTATTATTAATTATCACCCTCACTTTTGGCGGAGGAATACCATTTTTACAAACTAGTTCTACCCTTATCCCTTTTACACCCACTTTAAAACCTAATCTAGAAATTCTAGATTGAATTGTAAATTTCATATCCTTCTACTAACGGTCTCTTGGCCGATCAATAACAGTCTCTTGATGAAAGAAAAATACGTAAGGAATAATTCAACAATGTGTAAGTAAGAGTAGCCTCTTGACCGAATCAAAGCAGAAATAATTCAACACACTGCTTCTCTTGGCCGAATCAAAGCAGAATACTGGTTCCTTCCCTCTCTAGCTTTGTCCAGCCTGCTTTCCTTTTTGTTAACCTATGCTAGTTCTGTGAAACCTCCTTATTACAGCTTGACTTAACCTGAAAAGAAAACCAACCAAAAAGAGGCCTACCAAGCAATAGAAAATTACAAACTCTCTCCTTATTCAACTTCCCTCAGGTTCTCTAATCCCCCTGCCGGTGAGTGCGACAGCTCCCATGAGATAAACTCGGCACTGATGATAAGTCTAATCAGTGCACTTGCTCATCCATAACTGTAGAAAAAATTCACAGAACTAGCCATATCCTTCTCTCTTAGCCGAGTCAATGCAGAATACTGGTTCCTCTCTTGTCCAGCCTGCTTTCCTTTCTATGCTAGTTCTGTGAAACCTCCTTATTATAGCTTGACTTAACCTGAAAAGAAAACCAACCAAAAAGAGGCCTACCAAGCAATAAAAAATTACAAACTCTCTCCTTATTCAACTTCCCTCAGGTTCTCTAATCCCCCTGCCGGCTGCAAGAGAAAAAAGAGAAAATGACAAACATAATTTCAGCCCTTTCTAGGGCTTGCTCAGCCCTTTATCAGGCTTGTAGTTTCTTGATCAATCATGCTCTTTTATGGGTAGAGAATCAGAACTGAGTGCGACAGCTCCCGTGAGATAAACTTGGCACTGACTCTGATAAGTCTCTTGGCTAATCAATGCACTTGCCCATTTGTAACTGCAGTAACTACAAGATAGATTACAGCCGTAGTTGACATTATTGCACATAACAGATTCCAGTGAAAAATGATAGTTCTAATCACTATCTCCAAGCCAGTTCCTCCAAACAATCATTTCCTTTCCTTTCTAATTTTTTCCAGGCTACTTTGTTTTAGTTAAACCTTTGCAAGAGCCTTGCTAAAGCTTAACTTAGCCTGAAAAATCCAACCAAAGCAAAACCAAATAATAAAATTACAAAATACTTCTTATCCGGCTTCCCTCGGAGCAGGGAAGCTATCTCTTTCTACTTTTATCTCCTGCCAACTGAAAAAAAAAAGACAAACACTAACAACAATTCATTAGATAAATAATTTTCTGCCCTTTCTAGGGCTTACTCAGCCCTTTAACGGGCTTAAAACAAAAACCTCCCCCCTCCCCCCCTTTTCAAATTAATTCATGTTTTTTTGAAGCCTAATATACGGAAATGCAATTTTATCTAATCTTATTAGTCCTTTAAATTTTCCAGGTATATTCTCCCCTCTAAATTCTTGTGATCCTTTTTTCATTCCTTCTTCCGCTAATCTATCTATAATCATGTTTGCTTCCCTATAAATATGCTTAATTTCACCTTTTATTTCTCTTAGAATGCTTCTAATGTTATCAATCTCTTCTTCAAATTGCCATAAATATATCTTTCCCTGTACTAGGTCCACTAGTATTTTTGAATCCACCTGTGCTTGAACCTTTTGATAATTATTAAATTTACAAATTTGCAACCCCTTTTGTAGGGCTATAATTTCTGCTTGCAAGGCAGAAGATGCTATATCTCTTGATGTGAACGCTTTCAGTACCTCGCCTTCCACATTTCTTATTAAACCTCCTCCACCAGCTTCTCCCATTTCTCTTTTAAAGCTTCCATCAGTATTTAGTGTTAGACTGCCCTGCTCATGTTTATTCCAGTTAACTATTTTCATAATAGGCATTTTTCTTGCTATTGTTGCGAGGTGCCATTCTTTTATTCTATCTTCCTCTTTTTTCATGTTTTCCACTTTTATTGGATTGCAAGCCATAATAAAAGCACTCTCTTTTTTTATTTCTTCCAAAATGACATTGTGTTCCATTTTTACATTATCATATCTACTTCTGTTTCTAGCTTTCCATATGCACCATAGCACTATATGCGGAATATAACTTCTAATCCATTTTAAGATATTATTCTTTGTTTGTTTTATGACCAGTTTTCTAGCCTATTTCTTAAATTAACTGTACTTCTTTCAATATTAGCTTCAATTTCTAGTTTATTCCACACTTTTATAGCTATTTTACCCTTAGAAAATAGGTGATCTGTGCTCTCTATATCTTGATGGCAACATTCACATCTTGATGCTAGTTTTATGCCCTTTTTCTGAATGTTTGCATCTAGGGGAACAATGTTTGACATGATTTTCCATGATAAAACATTAACTTTTTGAGGCAAATCTTTTTTCCAAAGTAATTTAAATTGTAAGGGTTTTCTGCTTCTTACTAGCTCCTTGGCACTTTTTAATGTAAAATTTCCGTTTGGATTTAAAGTCCATTTCCACCCACTTTTCGTTAGTATTGTATGCTTTTCCACGCTGCTTTGTTGTTCGCGCATCATTTTCCAGCTTCTAGACGCTTTTTTTATGTTTTTAAAAGCATTGTTCCCTAACTCATATTTAGCTTTTACAAATGCCGTCCAGATGTTTTTATCTGATTTTATTCCCCACCAATTCTTACATGCCCACGCTTTGGATATATCTTTTAGGCTAATCAAGCCTAAACCTCCCTCCTCTTTTGGGTAACATAAATCTCTCCATTTTTTCCAGTGCAGCTTATTCTTCCCTTCTCTTTTACCCCATAAAAAATTAGCCATTTCTCTTTCTAGTTTTTTAATGGTTATATTTGGGGGTTGTGCCGTCATTAGTATATGTATTAATGAACTATGTAGCACATGGGTAATTAGTGTGATTCTTCCTGCCATGTTTAATAAGTTTTCTTTCCAGCCGGCAATTTTATTCTTTATTTTATCCAGTAAAAATGTAAAATATTCCTCCTTTACTCTTCCTTCATAAATTGGGCATCCCAAATACATTAATGCTCCTTTACACTGTGCAAAACCTGTGACCCTTTTAATTTTAAGGGCAATGTTTTCTGGTGTTTTGGCTGCTATCAGAAATTGACATTTATTCTTATTAAGCTTTTGACCTGTTTCTTCTTCTAGTATTTGTATAAGCTCCATCATGTTTTCCATTGATTTGCTGCTGGCATTTGTAAATATGATCACGTCATCAGCGTATGCCAAGCAGCATACTAATGGCGTATCTTTGGGCTGTCTGTAGGCTAAGATGTTGCCATTTCTAACTTTCTCTTTTAAGTTTACTATAAAAAGATCTAAATAAATATTAAACAAAGAAGGGGACAATGGGTCCCCTTGCCTGAGACCTCTGGTTGGTTTAAATTCTTCACCTTCCTGGCCATTTATAAGAATTTTAATCCAAGCACTAGATATACATCTATATATAATATCTATCCAAAATTCTAAAAACCCCATTTTTCTCATTATATAGCAAAGTATATTCCATTCTACTTTATCAAATGCCTTAGCTAGATCTAGTTTCATGATTACATTATGACCCCTAACCTTAGTCCCTATATCTCTTATCATTTCCGATGTTAAATTAATGTTTTCAGTTATTAGGCTATTTTTAACAAAACCTGCTTGTTCCGGCTCTATTATGTTTGGTAATATTTTGCTCAATCGTTCCTGTAAAAATTTGGCTAATATTTTATATATGGTATTACATAAACTGATTGGCCTGTAATCTTCTCCTTTTTGAGGATTTGTTTTCTTAGGTATCAAAACTATGTATGAGCTGGACCATGTTTTTGAGATTTCCGCACCCGCGAATATCCAGTTGATAGCTTCTAGAACATCTTTTTTGATTATATTCCAGCTTCGCTAGAAAAATGCATTATTCCAGCCATCTGGTCCTGCTGCACTATCTTTATTTGCATTAAAAACTGCATTCTTCACTTCTTCTTCCGTAGGAAATTCTGCTAGCATTTTGTTATCTTCTTGCGTGACTTTTCTTTTAATTTTCTCCATTAGTGTGTATTTTCTATTTGTATTTATCCCGCTTAAATGTTTTTTAAAATATTCTTCTAATTCAATTTTAATATCTTCCTCCTTTTCAGCCCACTCTCCGTTAGCTTTTTTAAGACCTTTTATTCCTAATCTTTGCGACTTAATTTTTGCCATTGTATAGAAAAATTTCGTATTTTTATCTCCATCCTTCAACCATTTAACTTTCGCTCTCTGTTTCCAGTAAATTTCTTCCATGTGCATTCTAAGTTTTAATTCAGCTTTAGCTTTATTAACTTCTGTTCTGGTTTTTTTATTTTGAATATTTTCATATTCTTTCTCTGTTGTTATGGCTCTCTGCTCTGCCTCTTGAATTTTCATAGCCACATTGCCAAACACTTCTTTATTCCATTTATTAAGAGCAGATCGTAATGCTCTCAGTTTTTGACCCAATCTCTGCATGGGGTTACCCGGAATCAGTTTTTCCCATGTATTTTTAACTATAGACTCAAAATCCTTGTGTAAGCCCCACATATTTTGGTATATGAAGGCCTTCTGGCTTACCTTCTTTTTTCGAAGACATACCAGGAGCAGGCTGTGATCTGAACAAGTTCTGCTTAAATGCTGTACTTTAACTTCCCCCATAACATCTAACCATTTTGTATTAAGTAACACTCGATCAAGTCTAGACCAGATCATTTTCTTATTCTTCCAGTTATTACACCAAGTGTAATTTGTACCTAGGTATTCAACCTCCATTAAACTTGCATTTGCAATAGCCTCATTGAATTGAGTCATTGCTCCCGGATTTGGTGTCCTGCCTCCCTTCTTTTCCGATGGGCTTCTAATTGTGTTGAAATCTCCTCCTATAATCCATGGGGATTTCATGAGTGCTATTTTTCCCATTTCCTGCCAGAGCATTTTCCTTTTTTCTTTTACATTACTAGCATAAACCGCTGAAAAAATAATCTCTGGTTGCTTAGCCATATTAAAGTTTATTATTTGATCATTTTCTAATAAAATTTCAATGTCTATGGGGCTATTCCACATAATCCATAATTTACTATTGTGATTCGAGAAGGCCTTTTGCATGCCTATCCTCATCCTGTATTTCTCTATCTGATCTTTAGTTACCATTGGTTCAGCTAAAATTAATATTTTTAATTTATATATTTTAATTAAATTTCTAATTCTGTTTATTGTAGGAGCGTTCGCTACTCCTCTTATATTCCAATATAAACTGTTCATAATAAAGTGTACTTGGCTTGCGCTCTAGTAGTACATTTCGATTCATATTTCGAGTTAGTATATTTTTTCGTGTTTCTTGTAGCCTTACTAGTACTCGGTGGGGCTTGCTCTATCTTCATTATTTATTTATCTTTTCCAAGCTCTTATTTAATTTCATGATATCTTCTAATGCTTTTTTCCTGTCTTTTGATGCATGGCTGATTTTCTGCTTTTTAAGCCATAAATCATCCTTTGGAGCTTTCAGAACTAAATTGTATTCTTCATCGGTGCTGCTGGACAGTGGCCAGCTTTTAGCTTCTATTTCCTCTTCAGAAAGCAAGTCATCCTCATCCCAATCATGCTGGTCTATATGTTTTGGTAACTGTTCTTTCTTCCTTTTATGTATTGTTTTTTTTCTCCCTAGCCTTTCTACTCCTTCCACCTCCCAAGGTATTTTATCTAGCCATTTTCTGATCTCCTCCATATTGTTGTTATTATCTCTCAGCTCTATCCTTCTCTCCTCTCTTCCTAGCTCTTCCCTATTCCTCAACTCATCTATCCTTATTCTTTATTTTTTCTTTTTCTCTCCCCTCGACAGATTTCTCATTTGCCCGTTCCCTCTTTCTCCTCTTGTTCTGGCTTTTTTCTTCCTCACGGCTCTCCTCTACCTTGCCCTTCATGTAATCTTTTCTTACCCATTCCTTCACCTGGATTTTCCTCATGTTTGTTAGCATGCAAGCCTCCTCTGCATGACCCATTTTAAAGCAATTTAAACAATACATTGGCATGTTTTCTGGAACTATATACTGCAAGAAGCCCTGCTCTAAATCATTGCCAACCCATATTTTTTTTGGAGGAGAGTTTGTGCAGTTAACCTCGATGAGAATTCTAGCTGCACTTGGTCTTGTCATATAAGCCGTGGCCTCATCAATCTGCCACGGTTTACCACGCATAATGCTATAGAATAAAGAAAATGTTTGCTAAATAGATGTAATGGAAGCTTAGGCAGTGTGAACCAAACCAGGGCATTTGCAGGCTCCACGGATGGTGAGAAATCAGGCGACCATTTGAGGATGCGCATGGGATATCCAGCCACGCTCCACTGCCCTCTAATCCATAACCTCAGGAAGTCGTCTTCTTCCTTGAGTTGAAAAATGACGTGCTTCCCGTCGTATATGGCTATTTTAACAACTTGCCGTAGCTTTATTGAAGCGATAAAAGCATAAATTTCTTCATAACTTGGCTTGCCATGGGAGAACTTCCCGATTAATGTAAACTTGAAAGGTTCCTCAAGCTTTTGGAACTCTTCTTCGGTAAGTAACACGGCAGGAGACTCCTCTTTAGCATCAAAATTTGGGAACAGAATCGCGGTACCCTTGGCGATTGAACTGAGTGATTTTTTGTTGAACAGAAGATCCGAATCATCCATTTTTCTTAAAGTTGAGCTCAGAAACACAGAAAAAAACACAGAAAAAAACGCAAGAGGAAAACAAGGATTCCGGCTTCTACTAGCTTTTCTTACCCGTGTTGTTGTTCATGCTCGCCCGTATTACTTCATGCCCATTTCGGTTTACCTTTTTATAAATATTCTTAATTTCACGAGAGAATCAATGAACACTTCGTTGCTTAAAAACTAGCAATTACTCTAATAACCCTTTACAAATTTAACATACCATAGCAGTTCACTAAGCAGTTTACTTGATATTTCACCTAATTATCCACATTAACAGTTTTCCCAAGATATTCGCAAGATGAAAATGTTATAGAAAACGCGAGAGAAGTTAAATCAAACAGCAATATACGAAGCAATTCACATAACAGTTAATTTAATGTAAAACGCGATAGAGAAATCTAGAGGAAACCGCAAAAGATTTTTCGCCGAGTTATCGCCGAGTTTTCATCCAGCAAAGGTTTTCGCCGAGAGCGTTTTAATAGTTATTATCATCTGATTATATCTGTCTATCTATCTATATATCAATCTTTTAGTCTTTTATTTTTCTATATATATATATATATATATATCTCTCTCTCTCTCTATATCTCTTTATCTATCAATCAATCATACTATCTATCTATCTGTCTATCTAGATGTCTATCTATTTGTCAATATATCTATCTATCTATCTATGTATATATATATCTGCCTAATAATCTATTTAAATATCTATCTATCTTACTTTCTTTCTATATCTCTATCTATCTATCTCTATATCTATCTCTCTATCTATCTATTTGTCTATCAATATGCAAACAATCTATCTATTAATATATCTATCAATATATCTATCAATCTGTATGTTAGCATGTCTATAAATCTATCTTTCATTCTTTCTATCATTCTACTATCATTTGTCTATCTTTTTATCTATATATCTACCTATTTTTCTAGCTATCTATCTATCTATCTATTATCTATCTATCTATCTATATATCTATCTATTTGTTTATCAATTTTTTTATCTATCTGTCTATCTATTTATTTATCAAACTATCTATCTATCTATTTGTTTATTGTCTATCTACAAATCTATTTGCCTGTCTATCCGTTTGTCTATTTGTGATTATGTCTTTTTGGCCTATTTGTTGGATTTTTATATTTCATTCTATGTGTCGATTTGTATGTTTGTCTAACGGTTTGTCTGCCTACCTACCAGATTGTCTACTTGCTTGACTGCTTACCTGTTAGTCTGTCTGTCTATCTATCTATCTATCTATTTTACTATCATTTTGAATATTAATCGATCAATCGATCTATCTATCTATCTATCTATCTCATTTGTCTATCTATTACCTATCTATCTACATATATACCCGTAAATCTATCTATTTATCTAACTATCTATCTATTAGTCTATCTTTATACTTATCTACTTAATTATCTACTTATCTATCTATCTATCTTTCTATCAATCTCTCTATATATCTTTCTATCTATGTGTCTATCTTTCTATCTATCTATCTATATATTTTTTATATGTTTATTTATTAGTCTATCTATCTATCTCCTTGTCTATCTATCAATCTACCTATTTATCGGTCTATCTGATAGTATACTATAAGTATATCTATCTTTCTATCTATTTATCTATTTATTTAACTATCTATCTATCTATAAATATGAGTATCTCTCTATTTATCTATCTGTCGATATATTTGCATATTTTTTCTATCTATCTATAAATCTTTTTTTCTGTATATCTATCTATCTATCTATCTGTTTATCTATATGTCTATTTATTAGCCTATTTATCTTTCTTATTATCTATCTATATATCTATCTATCTGTCTATTAATTTTCTATCTATTTGTCTATCTATCTGTCTATCTATATATCAGTCTAATAATCTATAATATATATATATATCTATCAATCTATCTGTCTATCTATTTGTCTAACTATCTGCCTATCTATTTGTCTATCTAACTAACTATCTATCTATCTATCTATCTGTCCATCTATTTGTTTATCAATCAATCTATCTATCTATATATCCATATATCTTTCTATGTATCTATCTAATATATACATTTCTGTCTATCTTAATGTCTATCTATCTATCTGTGTATCTATCAATCTATATATATATCTTTCTATCTATATATCAATATAATAATTTAATACTATTTATATGTTTTCTATCTGTCTAACTATATGTATATATATCTATCTATCTATCTATCTATTTTTCTAACTATATATCTATCTTTCTATCTGTTTATCTAACTATTTATCTTTCTATCTTTCTAACTATCTATATATCTATCTATCTGTCTGTCTTTTTTTCTTCCTATCTATTTGACTAAAGAGTTGCTCTATATAACTATCTATCTATCTATATGTCTATGTATCTATTTATCTATCCATTAATATATCTATCTATTAATCTGTCGATCTATCTATCTATCTTTCTATGAATCGATCTAAATATCTTTCTGTCTATCTATCTATCAATCATTGAATCTATCTATCTATCATATATATATATATATATATATATATATATATATATATATATATATGAATTTGAATAACAAAATGTATATTAATCTATTTATCACTATTTCTTTCAATCTATGTATCTGTCTGTGTATCAATCAATCAATCTATCTATCTATCTATCTATCTATCTTTTTCTATCAATCAATCAATCTATATAACTATCATCTATCACTCTTTCTATCTGTCTCTCCATCTGTCTGTCTATCTATCTATCTTTGTATCTATATTTCTATATTTTTATTTTTTTATCTAACTGTCTATCTATCTATCTCTCTATCTTTTATATTTATGTATATCTATCTATCTATTTTTTAATCTACCAATCTATCTATCTATCTATAAATCTATCTATCTATATGTCTATCTATCTGTCTATCTAACTATCTATAAATCTATCTATCTATCTAACTTTGTGTGTGTGTGTGTGTTTGTGTATATATATATATATATGTCTGTCTATCTTTTTGGATATCAATTTACTACTATATGTTTATATATCTGTCTATCTATATTTCTATCTATCTATCTTTCTATATATATCTTTATCTATTTATCTGTCTATAAGTCTATCTATATAGTAACCTATATATCAGTCTAATAATCGATTTATATATCTATCTATTTGTTTGTCTATCTATCTATCTATCTATCTATCTATTTTTCTATCTATCTATCTTTCTATCTATCTGTCTGTCTGTCTATATAAGCCTATCAAAATGTCTATCAAACTATTAGTCAATATGTCTCTCAATCTATCTATCAACCCATCTATCAATCTCTCTATCTATCTTTCTATTTATTTATATATCTATCTATCTATATATTTATATATCTATCTATTTGTCTATCAATTTGTCTATCTACATGTCTATCAACCTATCTATCTATATATTTATTTGTCTTTCTATCTTTCTGTTTATCTATCTATCTATCTATTTGTCTGTCTATTTGTCTATTTGTATTTTTTTTTCATTATATGTGTCTATTTGTTTGTTTGTATATCTATCTACATGCCTACATTATTGTCTACCTACTTGACTGCTTGCTTCTCTATCTAACTACCTACCTACCTACCTACCTACCTATCTATCTATCTATTTTATAATATATTTGTATATTTATCTATATGTCTATCTATTTATCTATTTATCTATTTGTCTATCTATCTATTTATATATCTATCTATTTATATATCTATCTATTTGTTTCTCTATCTGTCTCTCTATTAGTCTATCTATATATCTATCTACTTGTATATCTATCTATCTATATTTCAGTCTATATATCTTTCTATCAATCTATCTTTCTATCTATATCTATCATCTATCTATCTATCTATATCTATCTATCTATCTATATATCTATATGTTTATCTATCTATCTATCTATCTATTTATCTGCTTGTCTATCTATCTATCTATCTATAAATTTTTTGTATATATCTATATGACTATCTAACTACCTATCTTTTTATCTATCTATATGTCTATCTATCTATCTATCTACCTATCTATGTGTATATCTATCTATCTATCTATCTATTTTTACTTATATGTCTATCTATCTATCTATCTATCTGTTTGTCTATTTATCAATCTCTCTGTCTATTTTTTATTTAATTGTCTATTTATCAGTCTATCTATCTATCTACTTGTCTATCTATCTACTTGTCTATCTATCTACTTGTCTATCTATCTACTTGTCTATCTATCTATCTATATATCTGTGTATATATTTTGTTATTTATTTGTCTATCTATCACTGTATCTATTTGTCTATATATATATATATCTATATGTTTGTCTTTCTATCTATCTATTTATCTACATGTCTATCTATCTATCTATTTATATATCTATATCTATCTTTCTGACTACATATCTATCTGTCTATTCCATTTCTCTATCAATCTATATATCTAACATCCTATCTATTACTCTATCTGTCTATCTATCTATTTGTCCTATCAAAAGTCTATCATTTCTATATATCAATGATCTATAAATTTTGTTTGTCAATATGTCTATCAATCCTAATTTATATTTGCCTATTAATTTGTTAGTCTCTATTTATCTATCTAATCTCTCTATCTATTTATATATATCTATCTATTTTTTCTTATCATTATCTATCTATTTGTCTATCTGCCCCATGCCCATATTCTGCTATCTTTCTATCTATCTATTTGTATATATGTTAGTTTTGTATTGATTATCTGTCATTTCATGAGTCTAATTGTTTGGTTTGTCTATCTTGTCTATCTGCATAACTACCTGATTATTTCTCTGACTGGACAAGCTTGCCTACCTGTCTGGCTCTCATTCCATTATAAGAAAATGTCTATTTAACTAAAGAAATTTAGCTAGGGAAACATTCATAGCTTTATAATTGCTAGGAATTAGCTAGGGATTAGCTAGCGAATAGCAGATATTTTAATTTTTCATTAAATTAAAGTTTTTTGTCACTAATATGTCATAGATTTGCACGCAAAGAAAAGTAGGAATATTAGCAATGGATTTGCAATGAATTTTCCCTAATTAATTATAATGAGACAAAATTCATCACTAAATAATTATCTGGATTTTAAAAATTGTATATATAATTACAAGCAATTATTCCTTAAATGTTTATTTCTCAAAAGATATCCATTTAGCTTGAGATTTTTCCCTAGCTATTTGTGCTGGTGATAATTTATGTCACTAATCTTAATGGTTTAATTTTTTTAATATATTATATTTTTTAATATTTTATATAATTTTGTATATTAAAGGTTTGTCATGGTCTATTGTTAAGCAATCCTTGAAAGATACATTCTTCTTATAAATTATAAAAATAGGATATTATAAATAAATAAATTTATAAATCTTTAAATAATAATAAAAATGTATATTAATAAAGACTAAAAAAACTTTTTTTGATTATAAAATATAAAAAAATTTATACAAAATATTTTTCTGAAATATTTAATTATGTTATTTTAATATTAGTATTAAAAACAATAAATAATTTATTATATAATTATAATAATTTTTAAAATAATTTTTAAAATAATTTTTAAATAATTTTTTTAATAAATAAACACAAATAAAAATTACTACTAATAAAAACTAAAATAAATATTTGTATAATTAAATAAAAAAATTTATAAAAATATCTAAATTAACCAATAAACAAGTAAATATTTATATTATTTAAAGTAAAAATATATATTTTATGCTTATAAATCTTTTAAAAAATAATTACTAAAAAATTTGAAAATTTTGAATTATAAAATAAAATTTTAATATTTTCATAAAATTTTTTAAAAAATAAATTAATATTTAAAGATTAATACATAGATGTTTTTATTACATCAAAAAAAGTTTGTGATTTTAAAAAAATATCTCAATGTGATTATTAAAGAACACTTCAAGTATTTTTTTAGGCTTTCAACAAAGTTATTTAAATATTACGAAGGATATTTTTTGCTCATAAAAAAACTTATATTTATTTTAGCCCTATAAACACTATTGAAAATTACTACCAAACTGACACTAAGTTAATTTGAAGGAAATTTTATTTTTTGCCCCTACTGAAATTTATAAGAATTAAATAATTGAGTATGATTTTTAGTATTAACTTTTAATACTCCATTTTTATTAAAATAATAAATATACCTTTTTTTAATTATCTTTTCATTTTAAATAATTTTTAGAATTTTATAAATTATAAATTATATAAAAAAGTAAATATGTAAATATGTAAATATGTAAATATGTAAATATGTAAATATGTAAATATGTAAATATGTAAATATGTAAATATGTAAATATGTAAATATATGATATGTGAATATGTGAATATGTGAATATGTGAATATGTGGATATATATAAATATGTTCAATATATGTAATTATGTGATATGTGTGTGTATATGAAATACACACACACACACACACACACACACACACAACACACACAACACACATAATACACACACATATACATATCTAAATGTATAGATATATACATATATAAATATATAAATGCATAAATATATAAATACACAAATACATAAATACATAAATGACTAAATACATAAATAGGTAAATATATAAATTTGATATAAATTTAGAAATAGATTATAAACATAATCAAAAATCTAATATAAAATTTATAATGGTATATATCAAACCTTTCACAAGCCCATATCCTATTATGGGTGAAATACATTAAAAACCCCAATCTTTGCACTCCCAGCTAGAGAGCATGAGCACCCGTTCTATGCAGTAATTGTGTAGGGGAAAATTTACCATTCATCATCATTCTCTGCCATCAGCATCCATCACCATTATCATCATTGTCATCCTCCATCATCATCCACCATTATTGTCCATCATCTTCATCAGCCATCATCGTGAAGAAGTATAAGCTTTGAGTTTGGCTTATATTTCTCATCTTCTAACTATAAATTGTGTTGGTTTATATTTTTCATACGCTTCTTCTTCTTATCGATTGATGACGTAGACGAATCCTTTGGAAGCTTCTCAGTAGGCTTCTTCTCTACATGATCATCTAGGGATTATGTATTTTATATTGATTCTGTATTTTTTTAATACCTTATTCCTACATTATCACTCTTTCTAGTCAGTATTTATTTTTGATTCTCATTTGGATTATAGTGTTCGATCACATTTCAATGTTTAGTTTGATAGGTAATTGGCATGACAGTTACACTATCATCAATAATATAATGTTTTTTTAGAGGAGAAAGTGTCCCTCTTGTTTAAGGTTCATTTTTTCTCCTTAAAAATTCTTGAAATGTTGACATCTCATGTATATAACCAGAATAAATAATATGCTATTCAATTCATAAAATATATGGGCTTTGTCGAAATGTTCTGGCCTGAAAAATATCATAATTTACCATATTCCACATAATAAAAATGAATACAATCACATTCAATAATTTATGAACAAATTAAACACAATTGCAAGTCATCCACAATATCATTGAACATGTGTTCAAACATATTTTTTAGAACCTTTATAATGGTATATCATTTATGGTTCAAAATTATATGTGATTTGTGAAAATAAAATGGTTTGAAACTAACATAATATACCATAATTCACATAATTTACAATAGCCATTGCCATTCAATATTTGATAATGAAATTAAACCCAATTGCATATGGTGGAAGAATCTTGATGTTTTTTTTCTTGAATTATGAAAAAGACCTCAGGATTAAATGTGCTCTCTAAATTAACTATTTTATAAAAATATTTTTTATCAAATTTTCACTATCACTTCAAATTATAGTAAATATATGAAACGCAAAAAATATTAGACTCTATCAGCTAAAAACAATCCTATATGGGTTCAAAGTGTTTTCAAGAAACAAATCAAGCATAATGTGTTTTTTGAATTTCTATCCTACAAAAAACCAATTCAAACATCATTGGTTATTTCAATCAATAGGAAAATAAGAAGTAGATTTTTTTGTTATTTATGGATTAATAAATTATTTTTTAAAAAAATAGGCTTTCTTTTTTAAAACTCTTGTGTTAAAACAAATTAAATAAAACCATAACTCAATTAGATAACAAATAAAATCACACTAATATTTATCAAGCTCGACATAATATATAGTTCAAGTCTATTATTGCACTCTTATATAATAAGCATTTCTTATATGTATTGAACATACAAAATACATGTTTAAATATGAAGATTTATAAGAATATGTCTAAATAATCCAATATATCGATATCTTTGAAATGAAACTAAATCTAGCTAACTATTGAATAAATGGACTTGTAATATTCAATTTTTCCTTGATTGCTTGTTTAATTTTGATGGTTCATATTTGAAAAGAAACCATTTGTGTCACTGAAATACTTATAAAAAATTAATAAAAATGTATAACTATTTGGACAATCACACATTTAACTATAATTATAATTAAAATTTATAACAACATATATATAATTATATGTTTAAACTATATATCTATAACTATTTATTATTATTTGTATAACTATATAAAACTCTTATAACTATATGTAATTATATTTGTAACTATGTAAACTATTTTTATAACTATAATTATAACTATATATAACTATTTTTAACTATATAATAATTTATAAATATAAGTTAATTCTACAAAACTATATTTATAACAAAATATACTATATGTATAATAATATATAACTATATATATTGTATTTTATGATAAGTATAACAAAAAAAAATGTTATATATAACTCATCTTACACTACATACATATGTATATCTATATGTATAATTAAAATATTATACATATCCTTTACTCTATGTATAACTATAAAATATTATACATAACTATATTTAAATATATAATTTACAACATATATTTAATATATATTTCTATATATTAGTATATAAAAATGTATTTAACTATATCTATACCTATACATAATTATATGTATCAAATATATATAATTATATGAAAAAATATATATACCTACATGTATAAATATAAGTATAACTATATGTGTAACCACATGTAACTATATTTATAATAAAATGTATAACAACATACAACATTATGTTTAATTATATGTGTATACTATTTATAAATATTTGTATAACTATATAAAATTTTATATAATTAAATATAACTATAATTGTAACTATGTATACATATATGTCAGTCTATATATTTGTTTATAACTTTGTATACATTTATCTATAACTACTTATGACTACTTGTATGAATATATCTATATATAACTATATGTTTAACTATATATAATTACTTTAAACTATATATACTATATTTATAATAACATATAACTGTATATATTTGTATTTTATTATATGTACAACTATAAAAACTTAAATATAATTATATGCATAATAAATATATTTAAAACTATATAAAACTATATGTTTTACCAATTCTATTTTTATAAATAAATGGATAATAACATATAACATATATAACTTTTTAAAACTATATTTATAACTATATATTACTATGTATAATTATATGTAACTATATGTACAACAGTGTATGATGACTATATATAACTATGTGGTTAATTATTATTACCAAAAAAATATTTTACCAATCAAATTTTATTAATAAATTGAATCCATTAATAACTACGGACATAATACCATCAAAATTTCAATATGGAGTTTCCCAACTGATTTAATAATGGGTTACCATATTGTATTTTTTAAATGATAAGATTAAACTATTTTTGATTATCACTAGATCCAATAAATAATTATCAATGGATTAACAATAAAATTTTTGTATAGATAAATTCTATTTATAAATTTTGCTGGGTGTTGAAGTTAGGTTATTAGAAATGATATATATCTTGTTAAACATTAGCTAGGACTTTTCCACACAATTTGTGCAGTCAAAATATCTAACAGACAAAATATAACCCACACACTAAATCATTTTTTATTAATTTTTTGTTAATTTTTCAGCACTATATTTATTTTGTAGACTACCATAACAAACTACATGCATTCACTATCCACACTACCTCAAAAGCATGACACACTACATGCATATAATTGCCCACTACCTTTCCACACATCCATCCACGGTGCACACTGTCACAAAGCTCATACCAGACAACCACCTGATTTATGCATCATAAATGTTAATATTGGTGTTAAGCTATGTGGATTGTTGTGAACCTTTAACGGTGATGCTGACAACATACAATATATATAAATATTTGGTAGTGACAAAGATAGTTCCAATTTATTATTGATATAAAAAATAACATTGCTTTGCTGTTTCATGAAGATTTTGGCCATAGTGTGGCCATTCAAAGTGGTGATGATGTGATTCTTGTAATCATGAACAAAATGGTGATCCATTTCGATAGTGTCCACATCAATTGGCACAATATAGTGCTGGTATTTTGGTATGACGCTAGTATTGCTTTGATACATTAGTATTTTGTGTGATTAAAATTGCATGAAACTTTCATTTTATAAATTTTTGCATAAAATTATCATGAATTGTGTGTTTATCTTTATATCATTATTAGTCTTCAATTTTAGAGAAGCAAATCGGAATGCTATTTGGTAAGTCATTGGTGCCATGGTTCAAATATAGGGTTACTCCTAATGACCTAACCTGATCCATAAGCTTATTTGCGTAGGATTTCCACCTCACATTGGTCTTCGTCTTCATGATGCCTTTTCCTTTCCACTCAACATGTCTTCCACTTCTTGTTAGTTTTTGTTTTTGTTGTTTTGTTGCAACCTGCCTTTTGAAGCATGGTAATTGGAACAATCCTCAGCCTCGGAGGGATGACAAATCAATCTTCTTAATCATGTTATTAATTTTATTTGATTTTCAATTTAACATGCTATATGTTGTGAATTGAAATATTATAAACTTCTTTTATAAATAGAGAATGCAATTTGTGTAGAGCACTAGAAGTTCAGTGGATCACATGCATTGCTTTGGTGATGTAGTTGGCCACCATCAAGATTCTGGTCTTGCATGCTATGCTTTGATTGTTTGTTATTTAAAAGATGCAAGCTGTATAAAAGATATTTTTTAAATAATTCTGGTACTACATGCTAGGCTCTTATTGTTTATTTTTTTTAAAATATTCAAGCTATTGCAATTAATGCAAGCTATTTTTTTATAAGATTCTGGTATTGCATGCTAGGCTCTGGACTTGTAATATTCAATTTTGTTTTGATTGTTTGTATAATTTTTATTGTTCATATTTAAAAATAAACCAATTGTGCCACTGATATTGTTGGAAAAAATTAACAAAAGTAAGTTTTTTTCCCTAGTGCAGCAAGAATGGTGCTTTTCCTTGAGCTTTGGGTGCTTATTTAATGCTTCATTTTATTGTCTTCTTGTTTTCTTTTCAATTATTGAATAATAGTTTCTAGATAAGTGAGTTAAAGGCAGCTCTATAAAGCAGTGAATAATAGATCATTACTGAATGTACAATTTCTATCATTTCAGAGGTGCCTAATGCCATTCCTCCCTTGCACTATGATTTTATGATATCTGATTTATTCATTTCTAGTGATCTCTTTGGTAATGAATCTGATGTAATGGCTAGGGAGCTCTTAGTTTCTGGTAAAGTTTTTTTTGGTCATCAATCTAGCTAAGCTAACTATTTGCTAGGGTTGCAAGGGAATCTTCCGTGGTGATAACACAGGTAAATGTTACTTTTGATAAATTGAGTTTTTTTTGTTTTTTTCCGAGTGATGTAAGAAGATTATTATTCTTCATTGTGCTCAATTTGAAATGGGTATTACTCTCATACATAAGCTTGTGTAGTATTGCTCCATGTTTCATACATTAGTCATTCTATGATTTTATATGTTGGGGAAATAATGAGATTGAATTTTAATGCTTATTGTTCCAAATAATTCCATTTATAATGTTTTGAAAATAATTGATCTATATAACCTATGGTGAAATGAGTAATAATAGATATAGTATAAAAGAATTGAAGTATCCTAATACCAAGAGTTTTCTGTAGAATATTTATACATAGTCAAATATACTTTTGTATATACGTGCATTTATATTATTGAGCAATTGTAGTTCCATAGTTGTGATTTTAAGATATAGAAGAAGAAAGAA
This sequence comes from Sapria himalayana, assembly GCA_029783825.1. NCBI lineage: Eukaryota > Viridiplantae > Streptophyta > Magnoliopsida > Malpighiales > Rafflesiaceae > Sapria > Sapria himalayana. The sequence continues at coordinate 1,035,593 of JAREIK010002563.1, read as the reverse complement.
CAACAAAACCAACCACGGCAGAAACAAAAATGAAAATATAAATGAGAAATAACATGGTTCACTATCGCTTAGTACGACTAGCTACATCCACCAGAAAATGCTTATGCATTATAGATTATACCAAATCAAAAGTCTTACAGTATGTGCAGTGCAGAAATGGTAATGATAAATCATGTAGAGAGAGAAAGAGAGAGAAGATGAATAGTTCTAAATCATGAAAATTGTAACCCAAAAAAATAAAATACAAAATATTTTATATTAAACATTCTCAGTTCAATTAACTAGAGAGGGTAGGATCATCAGACAGGTTAGGTGCTACTCCAAAATTTCGACCCACTGACCGGTCAGCAAGAACTCCGTTATTGTGCTACTACTGCATCCTTGGCCTTTTAATATTTTCTTTCATGCACTTAATGAAAATATTAAAATAGAAATATTTGGTTATACAAATAGATTATCAAAAAATATTATATATACAGAATATATATTATGGTATATATATTTTTCTGTATATGTAACTATACATATATGCTGATGTATGTATGTACCACCACATATGTATATATATATTTGTACATATATACTATTGTATTATATATAAGGTATAGTTGTATTGCATAATTTTATAAAATATAATCTTTTTTTATGTCGAATATATGTACATATATACTATAGTATATATGTATATATATACTACATTAGTATATATTTATCAAAACAAAACCTTTTTTATTTATTTATGTTGATTTGATTGATTGGTATAATTTTCGTACAGATATGGTAACCACAATTTCTCTATACGAAGCTTGTTGAAGCGAAGGGATTTTTCACTAGACATGACGCAGGACGACTAGGATAGCTTTTACGCAATAGAAAGATGGTGATCAAAAGGATATGGGGAAGAGAAAGCAATGTAAATTTCATAAATAGATTATAATTTATACACTATCGTAGATATATTGATGAAGAAGAATATGTAATAAAATTTTATTATGTTTTTGTTTTAACTATGTTGCATATTGTATCAAAATAATTTATTAATTGTTTTTATATTTTTTAAATTATAATAATGTTTTATAGGTTATGTTTTTTTCAGTTTAAAATAAAATATTTAAAATATGTAATTACATTTTTTTGTAAAAAAAATAATTTAGTGAAAATATTTTTGGAATAAAAATAGTTAGGGATGTTTTCCTCGAAATTTAGCTAGGGACATTTTGTAGCTCTAAATATGATAAAAATTAGCTTGGAAAAATAAATTTAGCTAGGGAATTTTCTGTCATTAAGTTTTTGCTAGGGAATTTTTCCCTCATTAATATTTTACCACAAGCACTTTAACTTGAGAAAATTTCCATCATAAATCCAATCATTATTATTTTTTAGCGACGGAGAAAACCCCATTTAGCTAGGGATATTTGCCTAGCTATTTGGAATTTTTGTTATTGTGATCTATATTTTATAGTCTATTTGTAAAACTAACTGTCTGTATACTTTCTATCTGTGTATGTATCTGACTATTTATTTATCTATCTATTTATTTTTGACTATCTATTTGTCTATATTTTAGTCTATCTATCTATCGATCTACTTGTCCATCTATCTATCTATATCTGTCTAGATATCTTTCCATCTATCTATATCTGTCTAGATATCTTTCCAACTATCTATATATCTTTCTATCTATCTGTCTATCTATATATGTCTCTATATGTTTATCTATATATCTATCTAATTATTTATTTACTTGTCTATCTATTTTCTATCTATATATCTGTCTATATAACTACCTACCAATCTATCTATCTATCTATCTGTCTGTCTATCTGTCTGTCTATCTGTCTGTCTATCTATATAACAACCTATCTATCTATCTAATGATCTATCTATATATCTATCTATCAATCTATATAACTATCTTTCTATGTATTTGTATATCTATTTGTCTATCTATCTATATATCTGTGTATCTATCTATCTATCTATATATCTATCTATATATCTATCTATCTATCTATCTGTCTGTCTGTGTGTGTGTATATATATATCTATCTATATATCTATCTATCTATATATCTATCTATCTATCTATATTTCTAACTATCTATCTATCTTTCTTTCAATCTGTCTATTGATCTATCTATCTATATGTCAATTTATCATTCAATCTAACTTTATTTCTATCTATCTATATATTTATCTACTATCTGTCTATATAACTGTCTATCTATATGTCTATCAATCAATCAATCAATCTATATATCAGTCTAATAATTCGTTTATATATATATATCTATATAATTGTCTATCAATCTATCTATCTTTCTATACTTCTATCTATCTATATATCTATCTGTCTATCTATCTATCTATCTGGCTACCTATCTCTCTATCTATCTGTCTATCAATCAACCTATCAATCTATCTATGAATTTTTCTATCATTCTATTTATCAATATATCTATCTATTAATCAATTTTTCTTTATTTATTTATCTATCTAACTATGTGTGTGTCTATCAATTTATCTATCTATCTGTCTATCACTCTTTCTATCAAACTATCTATCTATTTATCTTTCTATCTATCAATGTGTCTATTTATCAATATATCTATCTATCTATCTATATATCTGTCTGTCTATCTATCTGTATCTCTATCAAACTATCTATTTGTCTATATTTTTGTCTGTTTGTCTATTTTTCTATCATTTTATGTGTCGATTTGTTTATTTTT